>OW443334.2:16256131-16531131 GCA_937001555.2 Hypsopygia costalis | reverse complement strand
GTTGATATAAAATATACCAAACCTAATCTAACCTAGTATTTCTGTCGCCCATTTAGTATTTTTTTTGGCTCATGTTATTATTTTCCTTTGATTTCCACCAACTTGCTTTACAATATTCTTTATTAATATTTCGGCAACTTGTTCGAAATCAACTATTAAAATAATAATGTCAAGGTCCTGTCGCGAATCATCTAGAATGAAACCTTGTAGAATAGTCGCCGCATACTTCGCTGCAAGCAATAATGACCCGTATGTCTATCTGTCATAAGATTCATAACACTATGACATGAAAATGTAAGTATGGTGTTATCGAAAAATAGTTGAATTTCATCAGCAACGATAGACTGCTATGTTTTGTATAGTAGTGTAATATTTAATAGGTAGATGGCGACACAGCGACTTTACAACTATAAATAGAATTGAAAAAATTCGTCACCATACAAACCTTCCTTGTAGCTTAGGTGGAAAGAGCACTCCAGCGATATTCGAGATGTTATGGGTACAAGTCCTACATAGGCGGCCGAGGTGAATTATTCCAATCAAAAAAATATATATAAAAAACAGCTCGTTGCAAATAAAGGAAGCCACGAATTCATAACAATTAATTTGGATCACTCAAACCGCACATAAATCTGCTACGAGAGTTAATTGCATTTTATCATTTAATGAAAGTATATTTCTTGTATTGTAAATATCACTGTAAAAGCAATGTCAGTAACAATAAGAACATCTTTAGCGCAAGTGGCCTGCCTCTGTCGTAGCCTGCCTTCTATCTAACGAGGCGACGAGGCTCTTTGGAAAGAAAGGTAGACATATCGAGCCTGAGAACTAGGTAAGTATCTTCGGCTTATAGAAGATCGATCTACATAACAATACCCTTTATTATAGTTCATGTAAGTTAATAGCGGGCATTTTTTCTGGTTCTGGTTATGAGGCCGTATTCCAAAATTACGAGGACCGTATAAAAGGCCACACAAAGATGTTATATTTCTATAGATATGGCATAACCAATTAACCATACTAAATCGCGCCAAAAATGGTTCCTGATATTGCATGGACAGCAATAATAATACATACATAGGTTGGGTAAGACAATCGCCATCCTTATCATATCAGCGATTTAATAAACTTGCTGTCTCTTTTCTTCACCGAGCATAAAATGGCGCCAATTTCTCTTGCAAAAATATGAAATTGACATTAAATAACAAATCTATTATTATTGTGTACTTTCGTGATATCTTGGGCTTTAATTACTTTATCAACATTAATTATGCATTTTCGAAATACAGAAGGCGGCATTTTTACCTATTTAAATCAATTGTCAAAAGCGTCAGATTCGTCGGCTTGCTTAAGCGAACTAATCACTTTTCGGGTGTTCGTTATTGAAGCTTAGTATAGAAATACATTATTGGGGCAACACAAAAAAAAACTAAAAAACAAGGAGACAAGTTATCTAATTATACCTTTCCTTTTCTAGGATACTTATTTATTCTGACATCACGCAGCCGCTACAAATCTCGATCTTTAAACGTTACCTCACTCCCAAATCCCTTTGCAAGTCAATCAATGCTCGCTAAGTCCTTATTACGCTCGGCGAAGCCATCACTCAAAGAAAGCCATCATTTATCTGAAAGCCATCCCCGACAACGTCGCTGACAGTTCCCAACTTATCTACTCCGGCTCAAGTGGTTTTTTAACTTGGAACGGCCTCTATTTTAACTTTGCTCGGATGACTTGCTTTTATGCTGAGTTTCGTATTGACGTTGCTTAGTTAGGTTTGGGTCAGCGATTTAGGAAGTAGATTTTGTATACGAGGAGCTGTTCGGTGTTGAGATTTTTCGATAGCGGTAGTCTTTTAGCTAAAGCCTGAACAAAAAATAATGGACGTTATATCAATAGAGTAGCGTTACATTGACTATTGGTATCATAGTTACTATTCTTAACATGCTGGTAGCTCCGCAATGTACTCCTTCTCCTACTCGGCCGATTTTACTCTACTTGTGTACACCAGGCTTTACACATTTTTCACATTTTCACATTTTTGCTATACGGGCAGACAAGCACGTGAAAATTGACACGTTGACGGTTGTCATGCCTCATCGAACATTAATTATAACTGTACCGTCAAGCTTGATATGTACTTATTTTATTTAACTTTATTGACTACAATAAACTGGTACAATAGGCGAATAGATTAGACATTTATGTGATCGAAACTGGATCGGAACTAACTTTAGACTACATTTTTATTACGAGAATTGCCCCTCTGATAAAAATCACAGGAAGCCGATGGTTGATTTTTTTTTTTCTACGTCGGGTGGCAGACAAGCTTACGGCCCGCCTGATGTGAAGCGGCTGCCGTAGCAATATTAACGCTCGCAACATAAAATATAGCTCGCGCGCCGCCACCCCCGCTGTTAACGCAGCATCTCCTTCCTTTCTGGTGACCTCACTCACTCGCAGGAACACAACAACCCTCAAGGGAATTGTTATTTGGCTGCGGTATTCTGTAAGGTGGAGTTACATTCCCCAGTCGGGTAGCTTACAATTACGCTCCCTACCTCTCTTTTCGCCAGAGCTTCGTTTGTCAGTCAGCAGGGTGCACCGCATGCAGGTGAAGTTGGCTTTGGTTCAAAGGTGTTGATGAACCACTTACACCCCTAAGTGATAAAGGCGCTAAACGAATTATTGTGGAAGTTTGCACTTGAAAAACTCATATTGCATCTGGTTGCATGCTATATAACAACATGATGTGACAGTTTCGAGCCAAAAGGGAGAGTGAAGCTGCGAGGCTTACCTTGTATTTTTTTTTAATTCGTTCAAATGCCAACAAATTTAGTCCAACACCCTTTTTTACACCAAGGATTATACTAAACTAGCTTTCGCCCGCGGCTTCGTTCGCGTGAAATTCGGGGCAAACACATGTTTACTCATTTATCTATAGACGTAGTCGTGTAAAGTTTAGGATAAAATAGTCCACCTAATCTCGTTTCCCCATACAAACCTTGGACATCCGTTTCACCCTCTTAGAGGTAAAATTTGAAAAATCCTTTTAAATAATTTCGTATTCACTATGGTATATTTTCTAATCGATGCCATTTTCGTAATTGACGTCCCAGAAAACCATAGAATCAACCCTCATATTGATATTATGACATTTCAACCCCATCGCACCCCCACAGGGATGATTTTATGTCACATCAGCTGATGTGACTGTGATTTTGGATTATTAAATAGTTGTTTTTTTCGTAATCAGCGACCGCATAAGCCATAAAAATAATACCCATGACGTTTTTCAGACTTTTGGAACCCATTTTACCCTTATAAGAGTTGAATTTTAAAATATCCTGAAACACGTGTTTACTCAATTATCTATAGAAGTACTCGTGTAAAGTTTAGGATAAAATAGTCCAACTAATCTTGTTACCCCATACATGAATTTTGAAAAATCCTTTCTTAGTGTACCCCTAGATGTCATAAGGAACCTACGTGCCAAATTTGGAATCTCTAGACCCAGCGGTTTGGGCTGTACGTTGATATATCAGTCAGTCAGGACTTTGAATTTTATATATATAGAAAATAAGATATATACATTGATATTATCTGCCTTTAAAACTCATAAAATACAATGCAGATACGCTAGGTAAGTTAATATTGTGTAGGGATTTTCCGGTATCGACAACAGAAATACTTTGGAACAGTTCCCAAAAGTGTTGCAAAGGGTATCGGGGTCTCCTATATCAAATCTACCCTATATCATGTTCGGTTCTTTAGTCTGGCTTCGCTAACAGGTGTCATATTTCAAGGAAACGTCGGGTCGGCCTGGTAAATGAATTGGAAACTGCTGATAGTTCCTATTATAGTTACTTGTTAGAAATTAGTGAAGTGATTTTTGTAAGGATTTTGGGGTAACATTAGAGCTGTGGTTCCCAACCTTTTCTTTATCGCGGTCCACTACGAGGTTTTCGTTGCGTGAAGGGTCCCCAACTGCTGTCATATAAATCAAAGAATAATCCGCGGCAAAGACTTATGCTTTACAAAGCTCAAGTACGGCCGCATATGGAGTACTGTTGCCATCTATGGGCGGGAGCGCCTAGATACCAGCTTGCACCTTGTGACTGGATTCAAAGGCGTGCTGTGAGGATTGTTGACGATCCCAAACTGACAGACGGTTTAGAACCTTTAAGTCTGAGAAGAGTTTTTGCGTCCTTTTGTGTGTTCTACCGTTTGTACAATGGGGCGTGTTCAGAGGAGTTGTTTGACATGATGCCCACGGCCGCCTTCTACAGTCGCACCGCTCGCCATCGACAGGGAATTCATCCTCACACATTAGAACCGAAGTGGTCACGTACTGTGCAGTTTCAGAGAAGTTTTCTTCCACGTACTATCAAGCTGTGGAATGAATTGCCTGTTGAGGTTTTCTCAGGAGACTACAGCATGGGGTTCTTCAAAAAGGGCGTTAGGAGGTTTTTACAGGTTCGGCAACGCGCATGTGACGCTTCAGGTGTTACAGGCATCCATAGGCTGCGGTAACTACTTTTCATCAGGCGGACCTTATGCTTGCTTGTCACCTTAGTGGTATAAAAAAAATCAATTAAAGAAAAAAAAAATAACTAGAGATCTGAGTATTTTGTATAATAGTGCTCAATTTCTAAGTTGGGAACCTGTGCCGTAGAGTATATAAACTATAGAGTGCTCGCATCGCATATAGCTCATTGTGCTGAAGAACGTGAGTGAGGTCTTCAGGAAGGAAGGAGTTGCAGCGTTGGCAGTGGCAGCGTACGAGCGATATTTCATATTGCGAGCGTTAATATGGTTACGGTACCGCTTCACATCAGTCGGGCCGTATGCTTGTCTGCCACCCGACGTAGTATAAAAAAAATACTATAAAAGTTTATAAAACCTTTTAGTGATGCATTTCCATGCGGCAAAGTACGACACAAAATTACACAGCGTTAAGGCGGCGATGGCTTATAAACACGAACATCCTTCATCATCATTATCAGCTTGTATCTACGCACTGCTGGATATATATATATTTTTTCTTTTATATAAAAGAATATGAGGGGGGGGGGGGGGGGGGGGGGCAAACGAGCATGTGGGTCACCTGAAGGAAAGCCACCGTCCGTGGTGATCAGCAACACCAATTGGTCGCCGATCCGTTGCCAGCCTATACTGCTTCCTTCCTTTCTTTCCGGTGACCTCACTCACTCGCAGGAACACAAAAACCTACACTATGGATTACCTCATCCAATAAACTATTTATAAGTACTAAATTCTGCGTAGAAGGATAAATAAGTCTATTGCAATAAATTTAAACGAATTTATAGAGCAATAAAAAATAAGTCATTAACATTTCATTTAGTGAACTATAATAAACTTAGGTAGTAACACCTTAACACCTGGTGACATTGAAAGTAATGAAGAAGCAGTAAATATTATAGTTCCATTATAAGAAAACGTGACCTAGGTACATTTTATCGCCTTTATTTGCGGGAGATTCGAGCAGGAAAATATTTCTACGAGGTTACGAACGTATTACCACTCATTCTCATAGTATTACTCAATAATAATGAAAGTATCTACTCATATTTTTCGACTTGAATACTATGAAGTTGAGTAAAGAATGTCAGTATGTAACAGTACTTATCTACGTATGGATCACTGTCAATAGTACTATGTACATTATGACCACTGTTTGCTTAGATTAAAACAAAAAGGGAAGATACGGTACCTAATCACAGCGCATGAAACAACAAAACTGCGTCTAGCTGACGCACTATCGTCAGTCATTAACGGAACCTTGTTTCGTGAACACGTCTCGTTTCACTGCGCGTTTGAACACTTCTAATGCGTCTCCAATCGTCAGAATGCCTTCTTGTTCATTTGACAAGTGCCTCAACCATTCAGGGAAACAAAAAAAGTCTACTGGAATTACCTTTAATGCGTATGTATTTAAAAGAATTTAAAATTGCAATAAAAAACAACGTTTTTTCTGAGTGTCATAGGCTCTATATTAACCCGAAAAATGAAAAACTTATTCGTAAACGCGGGCGAAGCCGCAGGAGGAAGCTACTATATTATAATGGCATATATTATAATATACTAGTACGGGGCAACTAAGTAAGTCTCTCTTATTATGCAAGAAGCATACCAACAAGAGATAAGGTATGGATATCTTCATAGTTCGTTCGATCGATTCGTTTCTGCCGCTCACTTGAGTCGATCTCACCTCTCTGAGTCGAATCGGGAACATTTTGTTCGAAACCGTCATCATCATCATCATCAGGTCATTTTAGTCTCCACTACAGGAGCACGACCCTCTCTCATCCGTCTCAGATAGAAGGAGGATTTGGCCTACACTCCCCATGCTGGCCAGACGGATTGGGGAGGTCTGATCGATGTTTGATAATCTATTTCCCTTAGTCGCCTTGTACGTCATTTACGAGAAGAGACGGAGTGATTCTATTCTAGACTACCGGAAACAAAACGGTTCGAAACCGTACTGACACTAATTCTCGATTTGTACAAACAGCGGCGATTGCTTGGAGTGACCGTTTGTGATTTTTTTTTTTTTTTTTTTATACTACGTCGGGTGGCAGACAAGCATACGGCCCGCCTGATGTGAAGCGGTTACCGTAGCCATATTAACATTGGCCAAACGAGCATGTAGGTCACCTGATGGAAAGCAATCACCACCGCCCATGGAGATTAGCAGCACCAAGGGGTCGCCGATCCGCCAGCCTATACTCCTTCCTTTCTTTCTTTCTTTGTGGTGACCTCCCTAACTCACAGGAACATAACTACCCGCAAGTGCATTGTTGTTTGGCTGCGGTATTCATTGAGGTGGAGGTAGTTCCCCAGTCGGGCAGCTTGCAAAATAGGCTATGCCCTTCCTTTCTTTTAGCCAGAGCCTCGTTTGTCAGTCAGCAGGATGCACCACGTGCAGGTGAGGTAGGCTATGGTTCAAAGATGTTGATGAATACCACAAAATAATACAAGTTATTAAATATCAATACGTATATGGTACCTTTCTAAGTTTTCTTTTTCGTTATAAATAATTAAAAAATGCAACATTCATTATATAGCAGTCGGCAATTTTAAAAGTGAATTAGATATTAATGCAAATTGTAAAGTTACTTTGACAAGCTGTTATAGAAGCTGTGAGATCCGCCTCGGGAAGTAGATAGCAATTTATAAAACTTTAATAAATGTAACCGGCTTCGAGTTTTATTTAACTACCAACTACTACTCGTGACAAGAAAATATAGAGTACTTTCATAGAATTAAATAACTTTGTTGAAATAAGTTATTTTAATTTTCGTAATGAAATAAAAATACTTTGATACTAGTCCTTTGTAAGTCCTTAGACTCATCTTTCAGTGTTTTTCCTATGAAGAATAAGAGTATCTAGTTATATTATAGTAGTTTATGAAACTGTTACATAATAAGGGTTCAAAAATACGAGTGTGAGTTTATCACACGAGCCGAAGGCGAATGTGATAATAGCATCACACGAGTATTTCAAGACCTAATTATGTGCAGTTTCATACACTTCATTATCTAATCTCATGAAATAGATGATAATAATATTTTGAATAAAACCATGAAATTTAACAGCTTTATTTCTAAGTTATAAAACCACGCGCGCGGCGCCTCGTTCACAGATTATGTAGAAAGTTTTTGCAAAGTTGCAATGCATTTGCAATGCAACCTGCTTGATACGGCTGAACCCAGGGCTGAAGCTGTATCGAAATGGAAAAAAAATAATTTTTCGATACAGTTGTCCATAAAGAGCCGTATCGAAAAGTTACTTTTTAAATTTATTTTGATGGCTTGTACGTAATTGACTGACATTAAGATTCTGTGTTTAGTTTTTTAATCTCTAAATTTCAGTATGAGAGTGGATAAATATATTTTTATATCTCTAACTAAATTATGTAATAATTACCTACACACTGCTATCTAGACTTAAGTACATTTTTTTTTTTGTAAATACATTCATTATTATATATAGAAAACACCCAGAACAAGACATGGTTTTGAACACAAATATTTGTCTCGTGCGTGGATCCACGTGGAGTGGATCCACCATCGTTGAGCATGCTCCACCACGCTGCTCAACCCGCAGTTGAGCAGCGTGGTGGAGCATGCTCTAAACTCCTTCGATTGAGGGGAGACCCGTACCCCAATAGTGGAATGAATAGGGTTGTCGACGACGTGATGCAAACCCCTATCATAGTTAACGCCGCGCTGTTAGCGAGATCAAAAGACTTTAATAGCAACAAGCAATCACTTTGCTTGTTGCTATTAAAATCTTTTGATCTCAAGAAAAGGGGCGGTTCTACGATTTAGCTATGAATAACGATCAAAGTACGAGTAATATGCTTGTTATCAATATTTTAATTTCTGTAACATTAACTTAGTTAAAATTATTGTTAATTATGACAACGCCATGATGATATTGGAGGCACGGATCTGATTTTTTCTCAATAATTACAAAACAAACGAATGTAATTTTTGACGTCCTGATACTTCACGCAATGAGCTTCATTTTGTCGGTTGCTGTTACAAGAATTGCTAACTTTTATAACAGAATCGCAAAGTCACAAAGAAAATGCAGAAATTTTAAAGCGAAGTTCATAGTCTAGTGCTAGTAGTAGAGATAAGTATAGCTTGGAATCTGATGATGTTTAATATTGATACGCCCTGATACGCCGATTGAAACGAAGTTAGGTATATAATATCCGTTTCAATCGGACTCAATGGTCCGATTGTTATATTACGTTCGAATCGGAATGAAATATTATCCTTTGTTTTAAGAAGTCAGCACAGAGAAAGCCGCGAGCGGACGCTTGTTAAAGACAATAAATTAAGTTCAATATCGGGACGCAAAAACAAAGTCGCAAAAATACCTTACAAAAATAAATGGCACAGGAAAAGGGAACATTCCAATGTATGATATGTGTTCCCAAATATGTTTGTACGGAATTAATAGACCGAGTTATTCTATGTTATATGGCTTCCTACACGGTGTTGCCAAGTTTTAATTTATCTGGGAGAGCGAGAGCGACGATTTATCGCTTTGTCTTCGCGGGATAGGGTTGCCATATTATTTAAAAATACAGGCTAAAGGTGTTTTTTTTTCACTAGTAAACCAGAAAGCTTCTAAGGAGGTGATATACTGGGAGAAGGTAACGTCTAGCTATACGATTTTGGTCGTACTCTTTCAAGCTTCGATATTTTGAGATTTTTTCGACATAGATATTTTTGGGTGATATTACCGGCCCTACCGTTTAAGCTGAAGCCCATTGAATATTTTCATACCAATATTAGATCTTAGGTATTATATAAGTCATTGACAAACATCTTTAGCTTTGTCGTTAGAGATTCAGAATTTCTACCAAATAAGATAAAACTCGATTACAAATAATTTGAGTAGAACTTTTATTTTCGCAATCAAAAATAGGCGAGACGACAATGATAAAAAAATATAAAAAATACTTATCAGTGTCATAAAATATACATAACTAGAACGATCTGCGATGTTGAAATTTTAATAACTTATGTCCGACTTGTTCTATGATCGATCAAAGTGTAGTGGGAAAGTCCAATTTAAAAGAATGAAATTATAAAAAAAAAATATTAACTTTGGAAAAACAATCAAAAATACTATAACTTTTGTTATGGCACTAGCTACATAAACGCAGTATTTCACATAGCTGTCGTACAAATTTTTGTTTTAACGTATACAAAATACATAAGTGTGACGTCATAATTCAGTAGCCTTTTGTATGGAGCGTTTTCGGGAAAGTCCAAAATTGTGATTTACAACTTATCATAACTCGAGAAGTTTTTATGCTATCGAAGTAATTCTTTCACCTATAGTTATATTATTGTAACGACCTTACATAACAAATCGAAAGAAAAAATTGTCGTCTAGCCTATTCCTATGGAAATCGGACTTTAGGCGGTAGGGCCCCAGAACCTCACTGGTCTCCCTCAAAGCAGCGTCTTGAGGCAGGTGGAAGTACCGACAACATGGAAGGACCTGGTTATCCTTTCCACAGGAATCGTCTCAAAATGGGCACGACCTTCGATGATGAAGTTTACCACGAAGAAGAGAATAATATTACGTTTAAGTATCTAGAACGGTTATTTACAATTTGCGGTATGCCTACCTCTGTGGGTATGCAAAGTTACATCAAGGGGTACGTGCGGCAATGTCTTGATCAAGGTTAGCAGTCAGAAAAAAATACACAAAGGCGCATTAAAAGGGTCTGGCCACACAGATGCAGATGTGTCAGCAAAGCGGGACGCGGGACGCGGGACGCGGGACGCGAAGCGGAAGTGTCAGTTGCTTTATGAACAACTAGCTGACCTGTGCTCGCTTCACTGGGCACCTATGTCACTCAGGAATAATGTAGTTTTCCATTGGTGAATGAATTTTTGAAATCGGTACAGTTCAGGTTCAGGGTGTAAATGGTTTATCAACATCTTTGACACACCCTGCTGACAGGCGAGGCTCTGGCGAAAAGAGAGGTAGGGTAGCATAATTGCTGCCCGACTGGGGAAGCACCTCCACCTTACCGAATACCGCACCCAAATATTGTGGTCCTGCGTGTTAGTGAGGTCACCAGAAAGAAAGAAAGGAAAAAGTATAAGTTGTCAACGGATCGGCGACCCCTTGGTGTTGCTGATCTATATGGGCCCTGATGATTGCTTTCCATCAGGTGACCCACATGCTCGTTTGTCCCCCTCTCATGTATAAAAAAAAGAAGCTTCAGAGATATTTTCCTACAAACAAACTTACAATATAATATAATACTAGCTTGCCCGGCGAACTTCGTATCGCCTTTAAATATTTTTACGTTAATTTTTCAGATTTTTTAATATTTATTCTGCTATACGGCGGAAACAAATCCAACAAATCAAAGGTCAATTATTATCAAATCTTTATGATTACACCAGTATAGGCTCGACATGACCTATTTCTCCAAAGCCCCTTCTGCTAGCCGGTGGGATGCACCATGTGCAAGTGAGGTTGGTTTTGGCTCTAAAGATACTACTGAGCCACACTCAATCCAAAATAACTTTATGTTGAAGAGAATTATAAGTGCTTATGTTTTAAAATTGAGTTAAAAACTATCCCATATCTCAAGTTGGATCAAACTGCACACGTGTGCAAAATTCGATCTAAATCGGTTCAGTAGTTTCGGATTCCATCGCGGACAAACAACGTGACACGAAATTTTTATATATTAAAATTATCCTACCAAATTACCTTACACCGTAACAAATTACTATACTTAAACTGATGGCAGTTACAATAGTAGATATGGTACTCACAGATAATTATGAACAAATAATTTCCAATAAAAAAATAATGCGACTATAAATTGAGTTAAAAACAATCACATAACTCAAGTTGGATCAAACTGCACACGTGTGCAAAATTTGATTTAAATCGGTTCAGTAGTTTCGGATTCCATTGTGGACAAATAACGTGACACGAAATTTTTATATATTAAGATTAGCACACCCAGGCCGTTCGATCCAAAAGTCAAATGTTTCACTATTACATAAAAAATGACACAGTGAGAATGAGCACGTGTGCGTGCGGCGCCATAAAAACTGTTTCAGATTCAGAGGAGAGGTGATGTTGATACGAGAGATCGGCAGGGAGTGGCCATATTGTACGTAATACTAATACTTAAACTGTGTGTTAGTGATAGGAGAGCATTTATAACAAAGTGGACTGTTTAATAAAATAAAAACAATACAAGGCCAGAAGAACTAAGAAAATATATTTACTTTCACACCGTTCGGCACTTGACATTAGAAAATCTTACAATCAATGTTATGTTGACATAAAGCGATATAAAAAAAACCGGACAATTGCGAGTCGGACTCGCCCACCGAGGGTTCCGTAGGTACGTAGTATCATTATTAAATTTGATATTTTTCATTATAAATAAGAAATAATGCGTCGAAAAAAATAAATAAAATATATTTTGCAATGTGTACATCAAGCCCTTTCATATGATACCCCATTTGAACTATGATATGATACCCCATTTCAATTTCAAATTTCGACACCCTATAAAAAAATATAGACCCCGTATATTTTAAGATCTATTTACAAATGTATAGTTTTGAGATTTATTCCTGTACTTGTAGTCTATAACGATGTTACTTGCCAAATTTCATAGTTCTAGGTCAACGGGAAGTACCCTATAGGTTTTGATTCCCTTGAGTGTGTCGAAATATGCGTTTTTTGCTGAATAAACGGCCGTAACTACGTAAACTTAGCAGTTTGATTTTTTTACAACTTCATGGGACCGTAGACCTGAGTATACAGTTCAAATTTCAGCTTGATACCTCCACGCATTCTCGACATAGAAATTCTTGACAGACAGACAGACAGACATACAGACAGACAGACAGACAGACATACAGACAGACAGACAGACGGACAACAAAGTGATCTTATAAGGGTTCCATTTTTCCTTTTGAGGTACGGAACCCTAAAAATGACATAAATTCTAAAAATATTATAAAAAATAATCTACAAAAGAGGCACATAACAGCTGGCGAGACTGCCAGCAACACTGTGCTATTACTGTAGATTCATATTACTATTAACGGCAATATAACCTAAGTAAACTTTTATTTTAGGAAAAAAAAAAAATATAATCAATCCCTCAAAAAATGGCACCCATGCAAAGCCGCCGGCGGCGGGTTGCTAGTTACATAATTATATACTATCATTGCCTAACAACTGCTTGAGATCTCGTCTCCTATATTATTCCAGATTCTATAAAAATAACAAAATTTTCTGTTTTATATTGTAAGTTATTTTACTTAGATGTTACTCTTTAACAATAATAATGAAGTAATTTAGTACGTTTGTTACATTCTACGAAAATTCTGCTGAAATATAAGATATTATGAAAGGGCCGAAAATGTTTCAGTACCAGTCCAATTAAGAATAAAGCCATTAGTATAATTTCTACAGTTTACATTGTAAATAATTCTCATCGTAACTGATATTAAATTAGGATTCATGTAAAAGTCTTCATGACGTAAAATTTGTATTGCTAATTAATACATAATATGTAATAATAGTAAAGCTAATAAGTACATAGTATTTATTTGTATTATTATTGAAGTCAGTTATTCTCTTTTTACTCATGGGTCAATTCCGCTCAATTGATAGGCGTGCGCGGGGCTATAGATCCAACGCGTAGAGGTACCTTGAGAATGTTATATTATAATGTAATGTTGTATACCAGCTGTAACCTGTTCCTGGATATATCAATGGAACAATATAATCATGATCAGGTCTTTGTAAGAGACTATGGAAATGAGTTCAGTGTGGACCAGGCAATCATCTATTACAGTAGAGGAACGGACGCCTGCCATAACTACCCTTATCGATCGTTACTTGCGGCAGGCAGTGGCTAGCCACTCACTAGATGGGCCCCCGAAATTATTTATATTATTATTAAAGTCAGTTATTATTATTATCTCTTTGTCCTCACGGGTCAGCCCCGGTCAGTTGAAGGGCGTTGGCGGCGATATGGATCCAACGCGTAGAAGTCCCTTAGTGAAGTTTAAAGTAATGTTGTACATCCGCCGTGACCTGCTCCAGGATATATCAATGGAACAATATACCCATTAGTAGGTCTTGGCAGGCATTGCAACTAATCCAAAGTCTATTAAGAAATAAATGGAAGAAACCCAGTGTTAATATTTCCATTTATGATCTACAATTTTTAACAACAATATCCCAGTTATCCCGTAGTATGGAGTCCCTTATATGATAGTTTCGTTTCTGGTGGACAACGTAATTTGTCCTCGGAAATAGAAAAGTGATGGTGACCTATCGCGGCAGGAAGTTTTGCTGGGCCGTTGCCAGCGGAGGACAACACATGCGACAACTTTGTCCACAACTCCTTAAATTAAAGTCGTGACGTGGTTAGGATCCACAACAGGTTCAGTTCCGCCCTACTAGTATCCTGTTCCGGTGCTGGCAAAAAAGTTACATCCGTTTTAGATGTTTTGTGTAGGTATATTATACAACTACCAGGAGGTTAAGCTACACTTTGTTACAAGTTTGTTGTTGTTTTTTAAGTTTGGGATATAAGAGGGTTACCATCAATTTTGAGCCAAAGCCAACCTTACCAACACGTGGTGCACCCTGCTAACTAACTAATGAGGATCTGACGAAAGAGATCCCTTTCCTTCAAGCCAGCTTTGAGCAAGCCAGACGTAATTACCAGAAGAAACCGCAGCCAAATAACAATGTGGCAGCGTGCGAGCAATATTTCATGTTGCGATCGCTTATATGGCAATGCCGCAATGGTACCCGCTTCACATCAGGCGGACCGTATGTTTGTTTTCCACCTGTAATGGTGAAAGTAAAATCTTTTTTACGTAAATGCTTTATGCTTACTTAACTATTAGATGTAACTATCTGTTCTAACTCATTTCACTACTCGAATTAGCCACCAAACAATAGTCAAACTTTCATAGTTAAACTTTCCTATGTAAATATACGAGTATACAGCGTATTATTGAACACACACGATAACTACGAATTGGTGGAGTTATCTGTTAATTGCTTAGCTAAAATAATTAAATTTAAGACCCAATAATGAAGTTTTTCTTATAATTTTCGGAATAAACTAGACTGTATTTAGAAATATTTAAGATAAAACTAAAACATAAATGGTAGTTTATATTCTAAAAGATATATATTTAGGTGAAATTTAAAAAGAAATCAATGGACATAAAGCTAAAATTATTACTGATTAGTTTAGTAGGTTTCGTAACTATGTACAACCAGCTACCAAACACCTTGTACAATAAATTTGTAACTGAACGATGTATATACTTAGGAAATATATATGAAAAAAAATATTTGAGGGGTCTTTTTATTCTGTGACACTGTTTCAAACTGTATTTATTATTAACCATGCAAATAATAAGTTAATTAATAAGTCCATGGAATTAATAGCTTACTATCGGTTCATCCTTGAGAATACTTGTGAATTCCATTGGTATCATGAACCTCTAAGAGCTCTACCGATTCTGGCGTGACTTTCATGGGTTTCATGGGATGATGTTAATGATGTAAATGTAACAAATATCATCAACATTATCAGCCTGTATCAACTCACTGGTTATAAGCCTTACCCAATGCTTTCCACCATATGCGATCCTCCGCTTTCCGCATCCAACCGCTACCAGCCACTTTTTTGAGGTCGCCGGGCCATCTAGAGAGGGGGCGCCTTACGCTTTGTCGACCTATACGTGGCCTCCACTCTAGGACTTTCTTCTCCCTTCTGCCATCGCTGATTCGGCAGATGTGGCCAGCCCACTGCCACTTCAAGACCACTTCATTAACATAACTTCACTTACTTTAAAATTGTTACTAAAAATCGCGTAGGTAGTTATATATATCGTTTGCTTTATTTATGTGTCTTATTGTTTGTTATTTTGGTGCAGAATTTTAATATATTTTTTATAATACTTGCCTACATATTTTGTTCAATGAAAGGCTTGGCCTCGTAAGTCTCAGTGATATAAGCGTATGCGTACATTAGGTCGGACTATCAGTATTCCAGCTCATTTAACTGCTCGAGTCACCGCCCACCAGTAAGAATTATAACCGACGTGCAGAAACTGCGTCCTGTAAATGCATTACATTTGCATAACTACACTGCAATGTTATCGCTAAAGGCTTTTGGTTAAACTTGACAATTGAAATACGAATATAATTTTAAACACCCGTCGCTCTGTTTTACTTACAGGAGGGGGGGGGGGGGGCATGAGAAACGTCCCAACGTGAGCTGCCCATCTGGGAAAGTACCTCCCTAATCTTACAGAATACAGCAACCAAATAACAATTTTTATTTTTTTATTCTTGACAGTTCTGTTGTTGTTGTGTTCCTGTTAGTGAGTGAGGTTGGAAGGAGATGCTGCAGAGGGAGTGGCAGCGCGCGAGCGATATTTCAAGTTGCGAGTGACCGCTTTACATCAGGCGGGCCGTATGCTTGTTACCCACCCGACATGGTATAAAAAAACCGGACAAGTGCGAGTCGGACTCGCCCACCGAGGGTTCCGTAGGTACGTAATATCATTATTAAATTTGATATTTTTCATTATAAATAAGAAATAATGCGTCGAAAAAAATAAATAAAATATATTTTGCAATGTGTACATCAAGCCCTTTCATATGATACCCCATTTGAACTAGTAGTTTCAATTTGAAATTTCAACACCCTATACATATAGACCCCCTATTTTTTAAAATCAAATAGATTTTAAAAAATAGATCTATTTACAAATGTATAGTTTTGAGATTTATTCCTGTACTTGTAGTCTATAACGATGTTACGTGCCAAATTTCATAGTTCTAGGTCAACGGGAAGTACCCTATAGGTTTTGATTCCCTTGAGTGTGTCGAAATATGCGTTTTTTGATGAATAACTTTTTTCTACGTAAACTTAGCAGTTTGATTTTTTTTTAACTTCATGGGACCGTAGACCTGAGTATACAGTTCAAATTTCAGCTTGATACCTCCACGCATTCTCGACATAGAAATTCTTGACAGACAGACAGACAGACAGACAGACAGACAGACAGACAGACAGACGGACAACAAAGTGATCTTATAAGGGTTCCGTTTTTCCTTTTGAGGTTCGGAACCCTAAAAAAGAATGAAATACTTTTAATAAAACTAAACCAACGTACCAAACTAAAACTCATAACTGCTTCGGAAAAGTTGACTAGTTTCGATTTCAAATGTGGGTTTTCTTCAGGTTGGAACACGGACAAGTGGTCTGCATATAGCTGCCCATAAATGATTAATAAGCGAACCAGCAATTCTTAATAATATCATGGAAACATTAGAGAGTACACGTGAAGTATTAAAAATATGATCTTTGATCAACATGCGAATCGAAATTGAATTAAAGTGGCGTGCAAGCACAGAATAAGACATAATGCGCGAGATAGAGCTGAGTGTAAGTTTTATGGATGGCTATGTCCAAATAACTCATCTGTGACACTCTGTTGGATTGATGGCTTATGACGAGAATACTTCAAAATTGCTTCCAGAGGGAGGCTATTCAAAAAAACGAATGATAACAAAATTGGGGATACAGTTTGGTGTTGCAGCTACATATCTATCATCTCCATTCAAAATTCAATCACTCCACTGGATAAATGAAGGATCAAAGAATTTATTACGCTAGTTAAGGACTATGGAAAGTCGCGTGCGGGGGAGGGGGAAGCGCTGCCATTTTGAGATAATTTTAGTGCATATAACGTATTGACGTACAACATACGGCCGTGTTCATGACCTAGCTACACTCCATTTTCTTATTATATGTAAGTAAACAGAATAAGAATGGGCATGGAATATGCAAAATTCTTTATAATAAATTTACATTATTCTCAAGAGAATGAACCATACAAAAATGAATAAACAATTATTAAATCATGCCGTATGTAAGAGTCGGGAATGAGTGTTTTATTACGGTCCCTCGCATAGTGGCCCTGAAACGGGCGTCTGGGGGATAACGTAACAAAGTATTAAATGTTGTACAATTTTGTTCATTGTACTGGGAGTAAATGGAAAACAAAGTAGTAATGTTAAATTAAACCTTAGTAATTTTAAATTTTACGTTAAAATGATGAATGGGGTCTCTATTCAGTATTTTTTTTAAATTAAATAATAATAAATAAATAAATATTTCTGGACAATTTACACAGCGCCATTTAGTCCCAAACTAAGCAAAGCTTGTACTATGGGTACTAGATAACTGATATTATACTGAAATACATTTTTTTTTTTGTAAATACATACATATATAATACATAGAAAATACCCAGACCAAGACAAACAGACATGTTCATGCACACAAATATTTGTCTTGTGCGGGAATCGAACCCGCGACCTCGGAGTCAAAGTGGCCATTGCTAACCATTCGACCACCGAGCTCGTCGGTTTTATTTTTATAATGTATTTTTTATTATATTTAATTACATTGCAAACGCTGGCTGAACCCTACGAGATAGATCAAAATAATGTAGTACCTACAGTATTGTACATCTTAAAAAGGTATACAAAAAAATCCGCGGTGGTATATGTCTATCTCTTAGGGATAACCCACAAGAACCGTTTTTTATCCTTTATTTTTTACGTGAAATAATGGCTTATTTACGAAACGATTTTAAGCAATACAGCATTAATCCTTATCCAGCTAAGTATATTAAATAAATTGTACATTTAATATAGATCGATATGGCATTTATAACATGTAATTTAAATGAATAATTTCGAAGATATTACAGATTTAAAATGCAGGGATATAGCGGTTGCGGCGGTAACGACCGGGGGGCCGGCGGCGCGTCCTATAACTGTGGAAGCACTGGATAGGAGGTCAATGCGCAAAGACCTTCTGTAGTATATTTAGTATCAACATTGCACCAGTGCGAAGCCGGGGTACTTAGCTAGTTTATTATAAATAATATATATTGTATACAAGATAAAAAAAAAAAACTAGGACGATGACGGTTAGTGTCTGTACAAGTTATTTATTTAGTATTATTTGGGTGACTTACAGTGAAACAGGTGTAAAGTATATAATAATAATGAGTAGAACTATCGTAATTACAAGGAGTATGCTCTAAACCCCTTCAATTGAGGAGAGATCCGTCCCAGCAGTGGGATGAATAATGGTTGACGCTGACGATATTTAGCACTATGTTATTCACACTTTTACAGAACCGCATTTGTGTATCTCATTCAATTGAAGGGGTTTAGAACACACTCCACCACGCTGGTCAACTGCGGGTTGGTGGAGGCTCAACTATGTTTTCAAGCCGCATAAAGGCCACTGACTTCGCTTAACGACTGTCATCTAACAACAACAACAGCCGAGACTGCCGGCTTAACGTGCCCTCCGAAGCACGGTGCACGAAGCATTTCTTGGTTTACTATATTATGTAATTATAAGACACACTGGATGAATAGTTATATAGATGAAGTAATCTATTATTTCGGTTATTGTCAGTCCTAATAAAAAAGGTTGCGCTAATACGCAAAAATACTTAAAGTGATTTTCTTCCCAAAAGCCTTATTTAAGTACATTAATGTATTAAGGTACGTAAATAAGGAGGGACTTTAGGGAACTTTTAGCTCTCGCGGACCTCAGATTGGGTGTAGTGTATGTCTAATAGATATGTATTTATAGGTATAGCATTTAAGAGTATATATAACATCGTCAATGTAACCTGAACGAATAATAAACCAAATGTAAACCTAATCAGGTTTACATTTGTTAGGTGTAAGTGGCTCATTACCATCTTTTCAGCCAAAGCCAACCTCACCTGCACGTGGTGCGCCCTGCTGACTGACAAACGAGGCTCTGGCGACAGTCGCCAACCCGCCTGCCCGGCGTGGCGACTTAAGGGCATAACTTCTCCATGAGTTACACCAATAATGTTTGGCCCCCAGTACCCGGCAGCCCTGCTCTGCTATCCCGGGCCAAGGTGGCGGTCTCGGTAACGGCAGGGCGGGGGGTGCGAAGAATCCCCGGTCGGTAGGCCACCATAACAAATTGACCATAGGCACTTTCAATACCCGGACCTTGCGGCGCGATGAGGATGTGGGAGAGCTGGAAGTAGAATTGAGGTCCATTAAATGTCAGATTCTGGGACTGTCGGAAATCCGACGACAGGGGGAGGATACCGTGATCCTTGAATCTGGCAACCTCTTCTACTATCGCGAAGGACACCAGCTCTCCCAGGGCGGTGTCGGATTCCTCGTCCATAAAGCCCTCGTCAACAACGTAGTGGAGGTCTCCAGTGTGTCGCCGAGGGTAGCGTATCTTGTACTAAAGCTGACAGAGAGATACTCTCTGAAAGTGGTACAGGTGTATGATCCAACGACGGCACACCCGGATGAAGAGGTCGAGGCCATGTACGAGGATATTACTAAGGCCATACGTAATACCACCAAGACCCACTTCCGGTTGTTGTCGGGGACTTCAATGCCAAAGTAGGAGTACAAGAATGCGATGAATCGGCAATCGGAGGGTTTGGTTTGGGGTCGAGAAACTACAGGGGACAATTGCTGGTCAATTTCCTTCATATGGAGGGGCTCTTTTTGATGAATTCATTCTTCAAAAAGAAGCCCCAGAGGAGATGGACCTGGCAAAGCCCCGATAAAGTGACTCGGAATGAGATCGACTTCATCATAACGGATAAGAGGCGAATATTCAGGGACGTCTCAGTGATCAATAGATTTAGCACCGATAGTGATCACCGACTTATACGAGGCACCCTGAATATTAGCTTCAAACTCGAGAGAGCCCGTGTGATGAGGTCGAATCTGCGTCCGACTCTTCCCCAGATCAACCAAAATTCGGAGAAGTTCCAAATGGAACTTCAAAACCGATTCAGCTCGCTGGAAACTACTGCGGACATGGACGAGACAGCAGACCAAATAACGGAGACAATACACGAAGTCGGCAAAAAACACTTCGGGCGGCAGCATGGAGCTAGAGAAGCTAAGATCTCAAGCGAGACTCTTGCTCTTATGAAGAGGCGACGAGAAGTTACGGCATCGGCAAGAGCTTCGACAGAGTATAGAACTTTGAACAGGCAGATTAGAAGGCTAATACGCCGGGACTATCGCATCTCCAATACGAATTGCATTGAAAATGCGATAGTGCAAAATAAAGGACTAAAAGTCTTTTCACAGCCTACAGGAAGGGCGCAACTGTCGAAGCTCAAGCTGGAGAATGGCCGTGTCGTCTCTTCGAAGGCAGAAATATTAGCGGAAGTCGAGAGATACTATAGCAATCTTTATGCTTCACATGCACCTGTCCCTACACCGGCTGCTCGTGTAGGTGATCGCCGAGCTCCATTAACTCGACACTACACCGAAGACATCCCTGACATCAGCATGGGTGAGATTGAGATGGCCCTTGATCAGCTGAAAAATGGTAAGGCTCCTGGTGAGGACGGAATTACAACAGAACTGTTGAAAGCTGGAGGAACTGCTGTTCTAAAGGAACTACAACGTCTGTTTAATTCTGTCATTCACAATGGGACCGCACCAGCCGCGTGGACCAGGAGTTTGGTGGTTTTGTTCTTCAAAAAAGGCGACAAAACCTTATTTAAGAACTATAGGCCGATCTCGCTCCTGACCCACCTGTATAAGCTGTTTTCAAGGGTTATCACAAATCGTCTCGCTCGAAGGCTCGATGACTACCAGCCACCGGAACAGGCTGGGTTTCGTAAAGGCTACAGCACCGTAGACCACATTCATACACTGCGGCAGATTGTGCAGAAAACTACTGAGTACAATCTGCCGTTGTGTATGGCTTTTGTGGATTAGGAGAAAGCCTTCGATTCCATCGAAACTTGGTCTGTTCTGGAATCCTTACAGCGATGTCAAGTAGACCAACGCTATATCGAAGTGCTGAGATGTCTATATCACAACACAAAGGGAGAAACGAAGTCCTTACAAGCCTTATGTAACGTACCGTACCTATGTACCTATGTACGCTCCAGGGCTCAGGAAAGGACCAGTGCGACCCCGAGGGCTTCATCAAAGTGGAAAGAAGGAAGAAGCCCACACGCCGCAACAAGTGCGGCACCGCACCGACAGGACCCAGACACCTGCTGCGTCCGGCCGTGCCGACGACGTTGCTGTATGTGTCCCGCCTTCATTACTCTACAAAGGACGTGGAGATTGTAGAGTACATCCGAGTGAAGACCAACTTCAATTTGAGAGTCGAAAGGTTGGAATCGCGCCACGGAGTGAACTTCAATTCCTTCGTGGTGAGGGTTCCAACAGAACATCTGTCGACCTTCATGAAGGAGGAATTCTGGCCTAAAGGTGTTAGGTCGGTTACAGGTGCGGAATAAGCTGACAGTGCCGACTATGCGCGTTTAATTTTACCTAGATTATAATTATAAATATATATTTTTAGTTTAAGGTATTTATTATATGGACTTGTTATGTTCTCTCTGTACATTGCAAATGTCTGAAATAAATGATTATTAATAATGCTGCGACAATGACTGTCCGCGCCCAAAATCAGCAGTCTGATCCTATTCAACTGCAGCGGGGGGTACGTCAAGGGGATGTCTCCCCGAAACTATTCACCGCTGCACTAGAAGATGTATTTAAGACGCTTGATTGGAAGACGCGGGGTATCAATGTGAACGGCGAGTACATCTCAAACTTACGATTTGCCGATGACATGGTCATAATGGCTGAATCGCTGGAGGATCTCAGTCGAATGTTAAACGATCTCAATGCTGCTTCTCGATCCGTGGGGTTGGGGATGAATTTTGACAAAACGAAAGTTATGTACAACGATCTCATCATCCCTAGCCCGGTTGTCGTAGAGAATGCAGTAATTGAAGTGGTTAAAGACTACGTCTACCTCGGACAGGCCATACAGCTGGGCCGGGGTAATTTCAACAAAGAGATCGATAGACGCATTCGACTGGGCTGGGCAGCTTTTGGGAAGCTTCGGCACATCCTCACCGCAGATATACCCCAATGTTTGAAGACCAAAGTGTTCAATCAGTGCGTCCTCCCCGCTATGACCTACGGTGCAGAAACTTGGACGCTAACCGTTGGGCTGGTTCACAGACTAAAAGTCGCACAGCGAGCGATGGAGAGAGCAATGCTTGGAGTTTCTCTAAGGGATCGAATCCGGAACGAAGAAATTCGACGGAGAACCAAAGTGGTCGACATAGCTCTCAGAGTCAGCGAGTTGAAGTGGCGGTGGGCTGGCCACATCTGCCGAGTCAGCGATGGCAGATGGGGGAGGAAAGACCTAGAGTGGAGGCCACGTATGGGACGACGAAGCATAGGGCGCCCCCTCTCTAGATGGACCGGCGATCTCAAAAAAGTGGCTGGTAGCGGTTGGATGCGGAAAGCGGAGGATCGCATATGGTGGAAAGCATTGGGAAAGGCCTATATCCAACAGTGGGTAGATACAGGCTGATAATGATGAAACCTAATCAGACGTTTGCATCATCTCCCGCTCACTACCTTCATTACATGGGAACCCCAGGTCAAGCTAGAGTATTTTCCAATAGTACAGATCAATAGCCGCTTATCTCCTAGCCCCGTACATCGTTACAACACTTACAAACATGTACTGCTGTCGTAAAACGTCAAAACAATATTAACACAGTACGCTCCCCTATTCACAAGAGTGCTATTGCCGCCATGTATAGACCAATTTCACAATTCATTTCTCACATTGTATGGAATATTTCGTATTGTCCCTTGAAATGAATTATTCAAGTTTTACTGAAAATTTGTTCCGCGAACTCAGTTTGTTTGAGATTTGTTTTAACATAATTCATTATGGATTTTGTCAATTACTTGAACACTTTATTAAATTTATTCGATAAATAACATTCATGTATATGTTATAGTCAATATGCAAAATCTAGGTGCTCCTTGGTTAGACTAGTTAAATCTGAAAGCAAGTCAAGGTTAGGTTAGGTTAGCGTGTGATAAACAAAAGCCGAGAGAGCGAAACGAGCGAGGCTCGATTTGCTGTTGGAAAGGGAGGTGAGATATCTTAGGTTTAACTAGTCGTACGTAACCTAGGAGCGCCTAGATTCGGGTATTGTTTCTATACGTATGCAAATATACATAGATATGTATAAACTATACTTGTATAGTTGTATAAACTATACTTGTATAGTTTATACATATATATGTATTTATTATACATACATATCTAAATGTATGTATAATTATTTGTAATGCTCTACAGCCTAAATCGCTTGACGGATTTCAACATATGAGGTGTTATTAGATTCGTCTTAATTGTGAGTGACACTGGGAATATCGAAATAAAAAAAAGAAACGTCATGGATTTTAAGTGTCAAATTATGTATTGAAAAAATTGATTTTCTTTAACACCTATCGAGTGGGGTATCAAAATGAAGGGTTTTAAAAATCAGATATATGCAGAAAGTAGGTAAACTAGCTTTTTACGCAAAATCACTCTGAAAGTGAAATTGTTAGAATTTAGCAATCGGGTTTTTTGTTTCGGTTAATATTTTTTTTTTGTAAGATACTTTCTTATCTTGTTACATTTTGCACTAGCTTTTACCCGCGGCTTTGCCTCGTTTGAACATAATACATGGATACAATGTATCCTTTGTGTTATTCCAGAACATATTCTATATTACGCATGCTAAATTCCATCTAAATCCTTTCACCCGTTTACCCGTGCCTGAGTAACGAACATTCATCCATACAGACATCTTCCAAAAAATTTGTTTATAGGTAATTTTAGTAGGATATAAAATAAAGGAAGTTACAGACACTATATCCTGTGTAAATTTGATTTTGTATGCAAGTTTGAGCGTACGGAACACAAGCGCCGGCAAAAACTGGTTAAAAATCAATACTGGCGATGTTTACACGTAGTCATAGTGAAGCGAGGGAGATTGGATATCAGCCAATAGCGTGCGCTATTTGCCGAAAGCCATGACAACGATACGCACCTGTGCCGCAAATATTTGGTCAATATTTCTAACTTTTCACATAAACTGCGAATAACGATGAATCTGGAAGCCAAAAAGGCAGCTACTAATCTCTACGGTAGAGTAAACGTGCCGACAGAGAAATGTCGTGTCAATTTTTGCACAGACTTAGAAAAATCTGTGCTTATGAGCAACTTCGAGAGGCGTGGATGGAACCAGGTCGGGCCAGACGACGAATGGAACTTCTACTGGGCTTCAACGCAGACGTGTAGAAATCTGTTTAGCGTCGAAAGTGGATATCGCATGAATGACAATCAAATGATAAACCATTTCCCGAATCACTACGAATTATCTAGAAAAGATTTACTGGTCAAAAATATCAAGAGATACCGTAAGGAACTCGAGAGGGAAGGAAGCCCATTAGCCGAAAAAGCAGAAGTGGTTCTTCATGGCGGTCAAGTTGTCACCAGATATGTCCACCTCGACTTTGTGCCAGTTACCTTCGTGCTTCCTGCTGACTATAACATGTTCGTAGAAGAATATAGAAAGTCCCCGCAGAGCACTTGGATTATGAAGCCTTGTGGAAAATCTCAAGGCACTGGAATTTTTCTCATAAACAAACTGTCAAAGCTCAAGAAATGGTCCCGTGAGGCAAAAACTCCTTTCCATCCGCAGTTGAGCAAAGAAAGCTACGTGATTTCCCGGTACATAGACAATCCTCTGCTAATAGGAGGCAAAAAGTTTGATCTTAGACTATACGTGTTGGTAACTTCTTTTCGGCCCCTGAAAGCTTATCTGTTCCAACTCGGCTTTTGTAGGTTTTGCACGGTGAAATACGACACAAGCGTCACGGAACTGGATAACATGTATGTCCACCTAACAAATGTTAGTGTGCAGAAACATGGTGGGGACTACAATAGCATTCACGGGGGTAAAATGAGTGTTCAAAATTTGCGGCTCTATTTAGAAGGGAGTAGGGGGCGGGCGGTCACGGAGAAGCTATTTGCAGCTATGCAGTGGCTAATTGTGCATTCGTTAAAGGCCGTAGCTTCAGTAATGGCGAACGATAGGCATTGTTTTGAATGCTACGGATATGACATCATAATAGATAATAAGTTAAAGCCTTGGTTGGTCGAAGTAAATGCGTCGCCGTCCCTGACATCGACCACAGTTAATGACAGAATATTGAAGTATAAATTAATAGATAATATTTTGTCAGTGGTCCTGCCGCCAGATGGCGTGCCAGATGTACGGTGGAATAAATTACCGTCTCCTGATGCGTTGGGCAGTTTTGATTTACTTATTGATGAGGAGCTTCTGGATAAAGATGATGGACAGGCTTCTGGTGGACGCTCGGGTAAGAACAATAAAGTCGGGAGATAATACGCTGTATGTCTTTAAGATTA
This sequence comes from Hypsopygia costalis, assembly GCA_937001555.2. Lineage (NCBI taxonomy): Eukaryota > Metazoa > Arthropoda > Insecta > Lepidoptera > Pyralidae > Hypsopygia > Hypsopygia costalis. Next base: position 16,505,176 of record OW443334.2, on the reverse strand, counting down.
TCATGTTTATATTGTTACCAAAGGCAAATTAAATATTATATGTAAAACTGCTGTCGATTTTTTTTATATATTATGACTATATATTTAAAGACAGAATTGCTGGTTTAATTGTATTGGATTAACCAAAATAATTACATTGACCTAAATACCTTTGAAAATAAAGATGAAACCGTAACGTGCTCGTGTAACAGCTTTACAGAATTCAACCGAAAGTATTCAACTTAGCGAACATTTCCTGTGCCTCAGATTAACACCAACATTCCCTTGTGTATGTAAACGAGCACATGAAAATGTCGCGCTCAAAGTGCATCAAAGAAGCTGCCGTTTGTGGGCTTGTGCACACGCCGCCGCCCATTTGCATTTTAATGTTTACCGCAACGGAAAAATAACACCGCAGCCGGAAGGGCATTTTGTATGCTAAGCAGCAGTCAACTTTAAAATTATTTAAAATACTCTCGTCGTACATCAAAAAATAAATAAAAAATGAAAAGAAATTGAGCCATCGTGGGATGCCGGGAAGATGTGAAAGAACGATACAGTTTTGTATAGAAAATATGTCTTAAACGGGAAGAAAGCTGAGTCGAGTAGAAAGAGAAAGTTGCAGAGTTAGAGTCTTATTAAACGTCATAATGTAACAAGAGTAAGAGATAATTAACGACTCTAATCAAAGACTAAAACGTGACTAAAGTAAAGGAGTTAAAATTCATATTGTAATTAGTCCCTTTGCAGTTAGTGGCGACACGTGCCCTGTCCTTGGTACTTTGCGACTCTACGACTAACTCTGCGACTGCCAAAAACACACTGTTTTTTTTTTAATTTATTTATTTATCTTTTACAAAATACATTTTTTTTTCAATAAAGGCATTGATATAAACCACTGAGTCTTTAATACCGAGTAGATTAAAGGTCACATTAATACTTAGTAATAAATAAATACAGTGCGACAAAAAAAAGTTGACATAAATAGGGGCGCCACTTTCTTCGTAAGAACTGTTCTCACATAGCAACCCTTGAGCACTTTTGTGTAAAAAAAGACAATGTTGCTATTCTTAATAAATTTAGTTCCCTTTCCACTTTTTTGTGTGCCTCGTATTGCTTAGAACCAAAACGTCTATAGAGTATCAGCTATCTAGGGTACTCACTATGCTTTCTGACACTTATGGCATATCTATAGTATTTATTTTGGGGTGTAAGTGGTTCATCAACATCTTTGAACCAAAGCCAACTTCACCTGCACGCGGTGCACCCTGCTCACAAACAAACGAAGCTCTGGCGAAAAGAGAGGTAGGGAGCGTAATTGTAAGCTACCCGACTGGTGAATGTACCTCCACCTCACAGAATACCGCAGCCAAATAACGGTTCCCTTGAGGGCTGTTGTGTTCCTGCGAGTGAGTGAGGTCACCAGAAAGGAAGGAGATGCTGCGTTGGCAGCAGGGGTGGCGGCGCGCGAGCGATATTTTATGTTGCGAGCGTTAAAATGGCTACGGTAACCGCTTCACATCAGGCGGTCCGTATGCTTGTCTGCCACCCGACGTAGTATAAAAAAAAAATTATAACATCATTGACCTAAGTACATCTAAGACATCAAAACACTTAGAACCTCTATACAGTTCTTGTAGCTTTACAAATTTTATTGTTATCAATTCACAATTTGAGCTTCTACGGAATAAATTATCATACTCCCGCCGCCGCGTCTTGTTTGTTAATCGGTTTGTGTGCGTTCGTGTTTTCAAGTTACAAGATTAAAGTCACAAGATAATAGCAACACTGAAACTTTTCGGAGGTCTCAGGTGGGTACTGAATTATGTTCGAGTTCAAAGTAGATAAAACTTTGGCATTATTTGAATTATTTTTCAAACAGATTTTTATGATAATAATAATATGTACATATCCGCAGGGCAGCTTGTGTGGCGAGCTGTTGTGTGAGTAGCGACACCACGGACCCGAGTCTCCAGAGAGTCGGTCAGGGCCTTCGTATCCGACGTGTCTTCATCGGTCGGAGTGTAAACACAAGAAGGCCCGCAGGACTCTCAGCTCTGGCTTGCCTTCATTGGCCGTCCAGAGAGGAGCCGCTAGAGCTATATGCTCCAGGGGTGGAAGTGTTAAAGGGCATCACGCCGCGAGTAACTTCGGAGAAAGCGCAGCACACCTCTCGACATCCCTGAGTCACTCACACCGGTGTTGCCCCCGGCCGTTTTCCTGGCATTTCGGGGGCCCATCTAGTGAGTGGCAAGCCACCGCCTGCCGCGAATAACTAGCAATAAAAGCAGTTATGGCAGGCGTCCGTCCCTCTTCTGTAATAGCCCGGTATTAAGTTCACCCAGATCTCATCTCCATAGCCCATTTATTTTCCATCACACTTCGCAATAGTCTCAACGCCTGCCGAGACCTGCTCATGGGTATATCGTTCCATTGATATATCCTGGAGCGGGTCACGGCGGGCGTACAACATTACATCAAACTTCTCAAAGGGGCCTCTACGTGTTGGATCTATATCCCCGCGTATGCCTATCAAATGACCGGGATTGACCCGTGAATTAAGAGAGAGTAATATGTACATAAACATAAATCACCAACGATGATACTTAATTATTGTGTTTATCCATTCTTGTAAATTATTAAGTCGGGAACTAGACAAAATGTAATTTTGTTATATTCGTAATAAAAACATTTACTATTATTAATTACAAAAATGATTTATGTGTACCTAAATAGTCCATTAGTAAGTATATTAAATCAGTCACTACCTAAGTATTTATGTTAAAGCCGTGTTATTTCTTTCTTTACCGTTAACTGGTAAAGAATGTTTTCAATATTAAGTCCGCCTTTCGAGCCATTGTTTATTGTGGTCAGCCGGTCGTAACTACTGTTGGACGCTCGATACGAGCATTATTGTGGACGCAATAAGTTACCAAAACATGACGCAGCGTCGATACAGTCCCTATACGCACGTCTCCGATACCGCGACCGAACGCAGCGAATCGCAATGACGCGATATAGCCCCGATACAATCGTAAAATCGCTAATCCCAATTAAAAAGACGACGTGGCACGTGAATGGAGCAACCTAAATGCTTATAATGATCGTAGTTTCGCATAATCTCAAAAAAAATATCAAAGTTGTAAAAACACCTTTAATATCCTCAACTGGGGGACGACACAGAGCAGAATAACCTGCTCTGTATAGTCGCAGTAAAACTACTACGATAATATTGGAACACTGACAGACAAGACAAGATAACTTTTAAGAGAGGTAGGACGCAATAAGGGATCGTACTGTGCCTCGCTTTTATTTTTATTATTTCTGATGCAGAAGACCGCAGCCATAAATGGCTTTGCCTTGCTCACTCGCAGTGAGCAAGGTCACCAGGGCTTTTTTTGAGAAGTCGTCATACTGACAACGGGGAGACCAGTGGCTGTCGAGTGTAGGCGCGGCGTGTTGGCGCGGCGGTCAGGGAGACCCGGTGAAACGGCTGTCTGCTGGCCGCCCGCAGGTCAGTAGGGTTCCCGAATCCGGGGATCACATAATTTCCGCCCCGTGAAGACAACAACACAGTACTGTGGCCATGTGAAAACAATTTATTGAGTCTGTCTCACAGGCTTAATCTGTGCCGGACTAGATCTGTGGACCGTCTAGACTCTAGACATAAGTGCATTCTCACGCTTCCATAGCTATTACATCTACAAATCGGTCGGTAGATATTGACGGGCTTATGCTAGCAACGACAGTGTGAATTACATGGTGTTTGTATTCTGAAGGATGAAGCATTTGTGTTCCATTACTTTAATTTGAGGACAGATCATGATGCACTTTCTCCTTACAATGCTTATAAATTCTGATGTGAAGTATATAATGCGGCAGGGTAGCCCCCTTCCCACCAACTCTTAATGCGATCAATAACTGAATAGAATGCTTATTCATACCAATGAATAAGCGACTCTATTTCAAATTGAATAGGGTCGCTTATTCATTGGTATGAATAAGCATTCTATTCAGTTATTGATTCGCAATAAGAGTTGGTGGTAAGGGGGCAGGTCTATTTTTGGCAGCCGCAGAGTAAGTCGTAGAGTTGCAGAGTAACAAGCGCGGGGCGACATGTCGCCAGTAAATGCAAAGGGACTAATTACATTATTATTTACGTTAGTCACGATATGTGTGATAATTAAGAAAAAATAATTAGAAGGGTTTTTAGAAAGGCTATAAAAGTTAATGAAATTATTTTTTAAATTTTTGTTTGGCAATGTATGTGCCTAGCACGCAAAACTACAGCAGGAAATTGGATGCGGTTTTCACAACATATTGCTAGATATCTATCTCAAAAAAAAAAATGTCTTGATACGTCCAGTAGAATCTACGTTATTAATAATAGATTTTTTATGTTACAAAATTACACGTGGACGAAGCAGACAGCCTCTGGTGTTATATAAAAAACACAACCGATTTCTTTGATGTCGACACTTTTAAGAATAAATGACAAATACGCTTCATATTTGGGGTGTAATTGGTTCATCAACATCTTTGAACCAAAGTCAACTTCACCTGTATGCGGTGCACCCTGCTGACTGACAAACGAAGCTCTCGCGAAAAGAGAGGTAGGGAGCGTAATTGTAAGCTACCCAACTGAGGAATGTACCTGCACCTCACAAAACACTGCAGCCAAATAACAATTCCCTTGAGGGTTGTTGTGTTCCTGCGAGTGAATGAGGTCACCAGAAAGGAAGAAGATGCTGCGTTAGCAGCGGGGGTGGCGGCGCGCGAGCCATATTTTATGTTGCGAGCGTTAATATGGCTACGGTAACCGCTTCACATCAGGCGGGCTGCATGCTAGCCTGCCACCCGACGTAGTATAAAAAAAAGTCTATTACTTTTTGGTTTTATCATCATCAGTCTGTTATGAATTAGAGAAGGCCTATATTCAGGGTAAATACCTCAATATAGGTTACCTCTCATGCCATTCACTATATGCGATTCTCTCATATTCCGCATCCATCCGATTACATATTCTCAGTTCTTCATAGAACACTTCTAGATAACATAATTTTTTGAAGACAAAAATAAGTGAACTATATACTCTGTAAAAGTTATGCATCAAATTCAGACACAATGAATTCCTCACTATTTGTTTTCCTTTAAGTCGATTATAAAAGACTTAAAACCATTTCATTGTATTATTTTATTATCTGACCTTTCTGCGACTAATAAACATTTCGACATTGGTCCTCTTGAGACTTTAAGACGGCTTAACTTCAAGTGACGGCTCTCCGAAAATGTCAAAGCAATATGCAAATTCTGTAAGATCGATTAGGTTACGAGATAATTTCGTGCTTCTAAAACAATACTAGGGGTTTTATAATAAAAACGACAGTTATTATTTCACTTTGCTGGATTAAATTAAATATTTATATAAATCAAAATAGCTACCTTAAAACATGAGACAAAATATTGCAAAACCTTTGAATACGTGTTGAAGTCGACCTGAAATGTCAAAGATGATCATTGCGGTTCTTCGGAATGTCGCCGTCAACGCTTATTCATCTCATTGCTGGGATACGGGTCTCCCCTCAATCGAAGGGGTTGTAGAACATACTACACCACGCTACTCAACTGCGGGTTGGCGGAGGCCAGTGTTTTCAAGCCGCCTAAAGGCGACTACTTTGGCTTAACGACTGTCATCTAATTTGACGAGCTCGGTGGCGTAGCGGTCAATGACGCGGCTTCGACACCAACGCTCGTGGGTTCGATTCCAACATAGGACAAACATTTGTGTTCATGAACATGTCTGTTTGTCTTAGTCTGGGTGTTTTATATGTATCATAAGTATATATTTACAAAAAAAAAATGTATTTACGTATGTTTACGTATGTCTAGTACCCATAACACAAGCTTCGCTTACTTTGGGGCTAAATGGCGCTGTGTAATTTGTCTGACAATATTTATTATTATTATTATTTAATGACATCAGCCGGGACCTAAGGCTTAACGTGCCCTCTGAAGAAACTCGAGGTAAATAATTCATCTATGGACAAGATATGGTATATGTAGCGGTGATCTATGTTCATCATCATCATCATTATCAGCATGTATCTACCCACCTTTCCCAATGCTTTCTACCATATGCGATCCTCCGCTTTCCGAATCCAACCATACCATAGGGTCAACTTTGCTTAATTTGTGTGTTCGATTAAACTGACACGCGAATCGACGCCATCGAGCTCCTATATTTTTGGAATACTGAGTATAAATCCTTTGTTGATGTCGGACGGTGTGACTGTAGAAGCACACAGTGGGCATTATAAACAAGCCAATTTATTTGAACGCAGCCCTTTGTACAATGTTTAGAACCTCCTTAATCTTTTTTCTATGGCTAGAACACACAAAGGGAGTATACATCAATCATCACAAACATCTATGAGTAGAAATCCAAATAAAAGAGTAGGTACTCTTAACAAAGAATAAACTAAATCTCATTATTTTCACATCAACTCTCATATTACGATAAAATATCTCAAACTAAAGAGAAACTGTATAACAATTGCCAATAAAAATCTCTTCATCGAAAAGGTAATTTTATTATTTGATTCGCACTGAGAGAGATTCACAATTTATTATTTGATAAGAGCATCATTAAGGCTGGTTAACATCATTGAATTATTGAGTACAAAAAAGAGTTCCTAACGAAATTCTATTCAAATAAAATTCCAGCCGATAAGAATATTTAGACCCGAAAGTGTAGCTATTTGGGGATCGTTAAGGTCTCCGGATCGTGAACACCCGACTGCCTGGAATACTTAAATGTGTCGTTTTTTGTCGGGATCCAGCCGCGCCACTCTAACTTCGATTGAAAAATCCCCGAACCGCCGCGTCATTCACTCGCGTTCGCGTTATCAATCACGTTCGAGAAACAATATAAAGATTTGAATCCAGAAACTTTTCTGACGCGTCGGATTGAATGATTGGTGTTAAATCCATTTTTTATATTGTATACCATAAATAACTTTTGTGTTTTTTTACAGTTTTATTTATTAAAGAACTGAAATAACTATTAACTTATGAATGTATTGTAGCCGCACACGTGTTGCTATGTAAGTATTTTTGCAATTAGTAACGTGCGCGGGTGGAAATCTTATTATGGTTTTCGATACAAATGGGAGAGAAAAAGTTTTATATGCGAAATTTGTTTATTTGCCACGGTTCTGCTGTATACCGTGACAAATAAACAAATTTCGCCTTTAAAACATAATAAACGAAGACGTTCGAAATTGCGCAAAGCTAAACTCGGAGCAAACGTATCTAAAATTCCTTACATATTCCGTAATTCCGGCGGTGAACAGGCCTGGCGAAATTGGCGGAAATTGCACTCAATTGGAGACACCGTCACGTGCCTACGAATTACGGATAGTATACTAGAGAATATCGAATGAGAGCTATATAATGTCTGTAGAGATCCAGCTAGCTACGTGCCTTTCGGAGGACTGATGGAGCCGAATGAAAGAGCTATTTTTTCGTTAGAATTCGAGAGGCCGGCCCTGTATAAAACCCGCCTGTGAATTTAAATCATTCGCTTTTCGCTTTGACTATTTTCTATAAGTGTTTTGTTTATTTTTATTGTAACTTTTTATGAAATGTTGGATAGTATTTGATGCCGTTGCTTTGTTGAAAACAGAGGAATATTTCTCTACACCATTTATATTGAAACGTTTGTGTTGTTTTATTTTTTATATTTTTTATAGAGCAGCTATGGTTTTATTTTGTTGTTCTCGTTAACATGACAAAAGATTGAAATAGTATTTTTTTAATACGCATTCAACTGGGCTAACCAAACAGTGTTTTTTCTTTTGTCGTACAATCAGGCAGAATTAAAAAGTTCAGATTGTTTGACGTTAGTATTCTAAGGTGAACCGCACGTAGAATATTACATTTCCAGTAAACAGGATCCAGAATATTGTTCCGGATTATCTGTGAGGCAAGGCAAGTTAACGAGGTGTAAGTAACTCACTGCTAACTTTGAGCAAAAGCCAATATGACCTGCACATTGTGCACCCTGCTGACTGACGAGCGAGGCTTTGGCGAAAGAGAGGTAGGGCTTTATAAGCTGTCCGACTGGGGAACTACCTCCACCAAAACCAAACCAAATAACAATTTCATTGAGGGTTGTTGCGTTCCCGCAAGTGAGCGAGGTCATCAAGAAAGAAGGAGCTGCTGCGCTAGCAGCAAGAGTCATGGCGCGAGGGTGATATTTCATGTTGCTATCACTTATATGGCAACGATAACCGCTTTACATCTGGTGGTTTGTTCGTCAGCCGACGTGCCTAATATAAAAAAAAATGTAATGATCAAAATCGGATATGCAATGTCATTACCGGCCGATGCTTCTAGTGAAGGAGCGCCTAAAGCTAAAGGAATGAGCGTTATGTTGAATTACTATTCACTAGTTCGCCTTACTTGGCGAACTGAAGTGTTACACTATAAAGCCGCGTTTCCACTACCCTACCGATTGTACATTTTGTTTTCGTGTAAATGTTTGCTGTTCTGCAGATTATTGGTCAAAACAGTAAAAGTCAGTTTTCACTACAACGAGAAATCAAACACTAAACAAATGCGTGGAATGAACAGTTAGCTGGTACTTACTTACTCAATCAGTAGATATGAATAATTATTATAGACGTTGATCTGCTTTTAGCTAGTGTAGCGTTTGTAGTAATTGGAATTACCAAAAAAGGAAAACAGAAATCGTATTTAGTGAAAATTTTCTTAGATATTTCTTCGAGCATGATTTATGATCGAAGATTTATTTTTATAAATGTTAGTTTCATACGCATGAATGGGCTCTAGAATTTTCAGTCAGTTGTAAAATTTTGTCTTGATTCGCTTATTATGATGAGAAATAAGAATAAAATATTGTCACACAATATTGTCACACAAATTACACAGCGCCATCTAGCCCCAAAGTAAGCGAAGCTTGTGTTATGGGTACTAGACAACTAATAAACATACGTAAATACATTTTTTTTTGTAAATACATACTTATTATACATAGAAAACACCCAAACTAAGACAAACAGACATGTTCATGCACATAAATGTTTGTCCTATGTGGGAATCGAACCCACGAGCATTGGTGTCGAAGCCACGTCATTGACCGCTACGCCACCGAGCTCGTCAAATAAAAAAAAAAACAATTTTGCTTTTGAAACAAGCTTTTTTTAGTTGTTTATAAAAAAAAAAGAACTATAAAAGTTTACATTCAGTGTTTAATTCATTGAATACCTAATTCAAAAAGATTAATGTGGAAATTAGAAATCGCATTTAAGTAGCGGCCTCCATATTGGATTAAAAATGGCGCTATGTATATAATTATACATTGTCACGAACAAAAAACGATGTTTTTAATCTAACTCATATTAAATGAGTTTGATATACTTTTCTGAACGCATGCATACAATTGACGTACTTTTTGTATGTAAAAATATTTTTTCTTTTATTTTATTTTTTCAGACAATTTTTTAAATTTTTTTCTCCGTAAGAACCATCCTTGTACTTCAAGGAATATTCTAAAAAAAGAATTAGCGAAATCGGTTTAGCTGTTCTCGAATTGCGCTTAGCAACACATTCAGAGATTTTTTTATTATAGAAGATTACGTGCACGTCGGTAGACTATTATAGTTTAATGATTTGAACTAAGCACCCAATTTTCCTACTGAGCAGCTTCAACACCTCAAGCAGACCAGTCCCTCTGATAGCACCCGTTGCAGCGTAGAAGTTGATGCATGGGGTAGCCACCGCCACAGGCAATCATTTTATTATTACGACCATCACCATCAGGTAGGGCATTTTAGTGAGTTTGACTACCTGGTTAGATGGGATGGTACAGCAGTTCTCCTCGCAACTACTGAATAATAACAGACCCTTATCACACCCCGGACACTCCATACAAATGTCGCATCGTTAACTACTACATAAACAACTGCGTCTGTGCAGAGCGTAAATGAATGTGTGTGCGTGCGGCGCCGTACAAATTGTTCCAGATTCGTGTCAGAGAGGAGGTGAGGTCGATACGAGAGAGCGGTATTACTCTACTATTACTTATACTGTGCCCTTATACAGAGAGACTTTCGTATCAGTTTATGCATTTATTTATCTGTTAATCTCAAACGAGAAAAATACAGATACACAGATGTTTTGCAATCTGTAGCCAATACCAAGTGCTGTACCGCCATAAACGGGGTGCAGTGTGATCGTAACTCAGGGCGCACGTGCCCAAATGCAATTTTACGCCGCAGAATCGACGATTGGCTTAGCTACCGCAATATTTTCTGATCGTAAACATTTGCCGCCTGGTAAGATTTTATTTTACGATGCTGGTATCCCTTTATAATAATGTTTTGGCAACGTGACACGTAGGCATAGGCACAGTATAAGTAATAATACAATAACTTTTTAAACTTTTGCGTTGCATCATTTACATCTTTATAATTGCCTGACGTTTCGACCAGGTTGAACCGGCCGTGGTCACAGGCTGACACTGTGTGAGTCAGCCTGTTAATGCGGCCGGTGCAACCAGGGGCCCTACTGCCGAAGTTGAAGCCGATTACCACCTGATTTATTGATTCCATAAGTTGGTCTTAGCTTAAGGTTATTGACAAATATCTTCAGCTTAGTTAGTAGAGCTCTAGGGTTTCTACTAGCTAAGCTAAACATAATTAGCAACAATCTAAGCAGTAGTTTCATTTTTAATCTAAGCAGTAGTGACTTCAGCTTCGGCGGTAGGGCCCATGGCCGAAACGTCAGGCTATTGCCTGATTTATTATTATTAAGGTATGTAAATACCCTTATGTTGTTATTTTTCATAAAGTACTACGGTCCATTATGGTTACTTCCTTGCTGTTTGTCGACTCGACTTCACCTCCCCTCTGAGACGAATCTGGAACAATTTACATGGCACTTCATGAACAGACACTCGTTCACGCTCTGCATACATGTCATTGTGTATGTAATGCTACACTCCGGCCACTCCATACAAATGACGCGTGGTTTACTACTATGTAAACAATGATGTCTATGCACAGCGTGATTGAGCATGTGTGCGTGCGGCGTCATACAAACTGTTCCAGATTTGTCTCATAAGGGAGGCGAGGTCGACGCGAGAGCGGCAGAGAGGGGCCATACAGTACGTAGTACTATTACTTATACTGTGGTCTTGGTCAGGGTGTTTCCTAAGTATTATAAGTAGATTAAGCTTTGCGATTGATTTGGGCCGTTTAAATTGTCGTAAAAAAAAAGAAAATAAGCGACAATAGGAGCCCGTATGGCCTCGGCACACTAGGTGACCACCACCGAGACCATGATCGCAGCGATCAACCGTCTGTACTATTGGTTATGCTACCAGCAGGTTTCGTAATGCGCGATATTGAATAACATAATATAAATGGTGCGTAGGTGGGCACTGAAGCACGCTCTCTTGAACTACAGTTTTAGCAAAACTACAAAAAATAAAATCAATACATATAATAAAATCGTAACTGGCCGCTGTCTGTACGTTGAAGATATATAAAAGAAACTAATTAGGGGGGCTTTATAAACGCAATAGAACCCAAAACAATGATTTTTATAATTTTTGTCTGTTTGTCCGTACGTTTGTGCACGCTAATCTCAGAAACGGCTTAACCTATTTGAATACGGCTTTCACTAATACGTTAAGGTTTGCTCAACTTGACATTTAGTGTTTGTTTCATTTCAATCGGTTCATAAATAAAAAAGTACATATAAAAGGGTACAAAATAACCAATCAGTTGAATTGACTGAAACTTTTCAGTTGAATTGAATGAAACTTTATGAAGGTATTATGTTATCATCGTTAAAGTAAATAATACAATGAGAGAGATGCTCAGAGGTCGTAGCGCTAACGCAAGTTAAGCAACACCTGTCGTGGTTCCAACTAGAATGGGTGACCACAATTGGCACAAAAAAATATATCAATTGGCTTAGTAATAACTCTGTGTGCAGAAATGGAAGATATATAAGAAAATCTATTACAGGGGGGTTTTATGAACGCAATAGAACCCAAAACAATGATTTATAGAATTTTGGTCTGTTTGTCTGTACGTTTGTGCACGCTAATCTTAGAAACGGCATAACCTATTTTTAGCATTTCGTTATGAAAATATTAAAAAATGACATTAACGGCAGCTTCTAAGCCACTGATTTAATCCAAATTACAACGAAATTTAAACAAACGGCAAGAGTTTCTACAAAAGTACTCGAAATGAAAATATGATGTGATGTTGACACTTCGACGACTCGCAACGGAATGAGAATCGGCACGTGTTCGCTCCGGTTTTTATACTTTTCTGGCTGTCACTTTCAACACGGCCTTTCCTGACAGGAGGCCGTCCTCGGGCTCCCTTGCTTCAGGTTCTGGTTCTTCACCGCCTCGAGATGTGTTAGGGACTGCTTCATCTTGAGGAACCGGTAGACTTTGCAGCTCGAGGTTCAGCTTCAGTTCGCTGACATCCACCTCGTCTGACTCTGGAGGAACATCATCATAAGCTGCGGAACAAATGTTCATCTTATTATGTGTCACCGCAATGGCAACTAAGTGAGGTCTGCTCACTAACGACATATGCAACGGGGTCTGCCCACTAGAGTGACTATGTGAGGTCTGCTCACACTACTAGCATGTACGGTACTAACGACGTATGCAATGGGGTCTGCCCACTAGAGTGACTATGTGAGGTCTGCTCACACTACTAGCATGTAAGGTACTAACAACATGTGCAATGGGGTCTGCCCACTAGAGAGACTATGTGAGGTCTGCTCACACTACTAGAATGTAAGGTCTGCTCACATAATTAGCATGAGAGGTCTGCTCTGACAGGCACGGCACGGCGTGAAGCTTGTCTCCCAGCACTGTCTGTAGTGCTCGGCAGCGATCCCAACATCGACTGAACCTCCCGGTAGCGCTCCCAGTATCAGCTGGAGCATCGACTACAGCGCATTGCATAGGCGTGTAGCGGCACATTTAGCGTCAGTGAGTGCGTCGGCCACATGACGCAGCGCGCTCAACATCTGCCGGAGCACTAGTCACAAGCGCACCCAGCATCTGCTGGAGCGTGCGTCACAGCGCGCCACAGAGGCGTGCAGCAGCACACCCAGCATCAGCTGCAGACGCTGCATATATCAACGAGTCGCAAAGACCGTTCAGCTCAAGCCTGCAATCAATTCAAACAAAACAATCGAATTTGTACTATTGTAGGCTTATTCGTTAACAAATTTTAAGGTTCTGCATAAACCTTACTGGCCTTTGGACAGCGCATACATTAGCAGGACTCCCACCCAGATAGTATATGTCACAGAAATGCCCATTTTTATTGTCCAAACAAAATCTAACTCTTGAAGGTACACCCACCAACTACCTTACCATGGGCTACCTAGTTAGCTAGTTTGTAACAATTTTTGCTCAGCAGAATCGAGAATGCTTTGATTTTACTATCGCTCGGCTGTACCTGACTATGACTTATAGCGCGACCTAAGTATTCTATCTTAGGTGACAAAAACAAGTAGTTCCTCAGATTGATGGGCAATCCCATCAGCGTTTGGAGTGCATTACGTAGAGTCGTTATACCCTCATCTACCATATCGCAAAGCAAGTCACGACCTTATGACGAGGTTTTCTACAAAAACCATATGGCTCAATTTTAGAATAATTATGGACAAAACCCTTTTGACCATTATCGCCACCATTGCGAATCAGTTTTAGGTCCCTTAGCACAGTTACCATCGTTAAATCTTCGCTTCAGAATGATATCATGATCTACTTGTGACTTTTCGACATAACTATTATAGGATGCGAACTATTACTAAACTTTTTTATTGGATGTATTTGATTTAACGTAAATAGAATGCCACTAATTCATTTGGCTTTAGTTTTGCATTCATGGCAGAGGCACGGATTTGTCGATCCGTAATACCCCTTATCACCATAGCCGAAATTAGCTGGTCACTTAATCCTCTGACTACCTATATGTAACTTTAGTAAAGATCGGCGAACTAGTACTCATTACCTCATATAAAACGTTTGCTATATCTGGCTTCTTAACGCACAGAAGCTTAAATTCTTAATAGCCAATGCGACGACAGTGATTTAAAAATAGCTTGGTTAGATCTCACCATCGTATTGATTGGATCGTATAGCATCCATTGTACGATCAGTCGTGCTGGGGCCTCGATCCGTAGTAGCACTTACGGAGTACCCCGGCAAAAGCGGAGCTGCAGAGCGCCGACTCGCAGCAGCAGCTCTCACTCACTTGCAGCACCCAGACCATCGGCACAGTCTCTGCCAACGGCGGCTGCAGCGGCGACGTCACCAGAGACGCAAGGCCACTCGGCCCACGTAGCCACGGTCGAGATGACCGACGCTGTCCGCAATGATGTCAATTGATATAGAATTTGTTGCATTTATTGAGTTAATACATTGTTAAAACAGCTATGTCGTCTGCGTTTACGACTAGAACATAAACCATGATGTCTAAGACGAGCATCACCGGCTCCTAGAACGAATTCTAGAACGTCTCCCAGAATTACTTCCGGAGTAGCTACTAGTACCTACTGCTTAAGTAGATACAGCAAAAGTCAAAGCCAACACACTGTATCGGATTTATAATAAAATGATGAAACCACAAAAATAAAAACGTTCTCACCATCAAGTACATTCTCCTTTTCTAGATTTCGGTAAATAAATCTGAACGTACTCATCAAAAATTACAGACATGTAACTGTCTCCGTAAACGGATATATCAAACCCCAAAAGTATTCCATTTGCCAAATTGAAAAGTCAAATTGCTAGTCTTAAATAACACAGTGGGTAGTTAAAATTAACTTAATTTTTATTGCGCGTCTCGGATTTTTGTTTGGCAAAACAATGTTCGATCTTATGCCCATGCTTGTTACAAAATGAACACAACTCGGGTATGAATGGTGACTCGATGGTACAAACATAGTTTTTGCATTAGATAAACCACTAGTACTAACACTTTCGCCTGAATTCATTTTAGGATTACAAAAAACATTTACCGTCATCTAAACGATGTTTACGTAATAGGATTACTAGGCGTATGCTTTTTTTTTTTTGACAAAGAAATATTCTTTGGGCAGTACGCAACTTACTAGATGCGGAAATCAATTCGTCACTTAGTCCCTGTACTATACCATGCAGTCGAAGTAACGATCGACGGGCGTAATTAGCGTATGTAGAATAACTATCCGAATTGATACTCATCACCTCAAATAAAATATTGGCGATATCGGGTGTTTTCTGACACAAAGGTTTGCACTCATAATCGCCCAATTGTTTAGGCATTTAGTTCTACGGTTAGACGGTCAACTTCATTGTGCAAACTTGGATAAAAATATTGGTTGGATCTCACCGAGGTGTTGATGAAACGAATAGCATCCACGAGATGATTCGTGACCCCAAGTGGCATGCTCGCATCGTTGACGGCCTGCTCGGAGATGGACTCCGCAGCACGGGGAGGCTCTGCGGGCGCCTCGCTCGGCAGCACCGGCGGCAGGGACGCTGGTGGCGGGCCGCCACCGTGTCCGTCGTCTCGACAGGGACGACGCTCGGCATCGTGTACGGGCCGTTGACCGGCACGATGATCCACGCCGCGTGCCAAATGCACGCTGAGACGGCGTCTCGCGCCGTGAGCTTGCTGCACGCGATGGCAGCGACGTGCGGGCTGCTGGCCGGCACGATTACTCGCGCCGCGTGCCAGATGCACGCTGAGACGGCGACTCGCGCCGTGAGCTCGCTGCACGCGGTGGCAGCGACGTGCTGACCTCTGGCCGGCACGATAACTCGCGCCGCGTACCAGATGCACGCTGAGACGGCGACTCGCGCCGTGAGCTCGCTGCACGCGGTGGCAGCGACGTGCTGACCTCTGGCCGGCACGATAACTCGCGCCGCGTACCAGATGCACGCTGAGAAGGCGACTCGCGCCGTAAGCTCGCTGCACGCAGTGGCAGCGCCGTGCGGGCTGCTGGCCGGCACGATCACTCGTGCCATGTGCCAGATGCGCGCCGAGACGGCGACTGACGCCGTGAGCTCGCTGCACGCGGTGGCAGCGCCGTGCGGGCTGCTGGCCGGCACGATAACTCGCACCATGTACCAGATGCGCGCTGAGACGGCGACTCACGCCGTGAGCTCGCTGCACGCGGTGGCAGCGACAACAACTGCGCGCTGAACTCACGCCGTGGCGCGTTCGACACGCTCGGCGAGCGCCGGGCTGGTGGCGTGCGCGGCGAGGACGCCGGACGGCCTGCCGACCGCCTAGGCCGGCTCCCTGCTCGCACCTCCAACGCTCGCAGTCGGGATCGCATTGCTGCCATCTCCTGCAGCAGTTCGTTGTCTGGAGTGCGATCCCGGCGTCTGGAATCGCGACGCCAACCCTCGTCCTCATGACGAGCTCAACTACGGTTCGACATCTATGAAAAACCTGTAACTGTCAAAGATAGGGCGGTTAAATGGCGATGAATTCTATCCAACTTCTGATTTTAGCATTTCGTTATGAAAATATTAAAAAATGACATTAACGGCAGCTTCTAAGCCACTGATTTAATCCAAATTACAACGAAATTTAAACAAACGGCAAGAGTTTCTACAAAAGTACTCGAAATGAAAATATGATGTGATGTTGACGCTTCGACGACTCGCAACGGTATGAGAATCGGCACGTTTTTTTTTTTTTTTTTTTTTTTTTGACGCCCGACGCGCGCGGGGGCACCCCCCAGCCGTGCTGGAGGGAGGCGGAAAATCCTCATCGACACCCCCTCAGCCTGGTTGATATACCAGACTGACCTTTCAAGGGCGAATCAGGCTTTAACTGACTAAAAACCGCCTGCCTAACTACTTTTAGCCACGATGGCTTTAAAAGGGCAAACGGAACGCTAGAGGAAAAAGATTTGAGAAGGTATGTAGTCTGCGACGATCTGGCGAGGGTCCTCGAGAGGACCCTACCGCGAGGCGGTTTCCAGGTCGTCACCGAGTACACATCGCGATCGGAAAGATTTATAGACCTAGACCCGGAGCCCTAACCCTATTATCCTAACCCTAATGGCGACCAAGGCTGTGCGCGAGGTCGACTCGGAGCGGCGCTGGAACCCTGTGAACATACAAAAATAAAAAGCGGTACTGAAGACTAGCGCCGCTCACACCCCAGCAGGCTGAGGTGTGAGCGACGCTGGCCGGCCTGAAGCCAATGGAGACCGCGGGGGGAAACGGGGACCTATTCTAACCTATGCTAGAAAAGAGTTGTGGTGTCACTGTGTGAGTGTAAACGAACCTACTATCCCACGATGGTTATGTGATAGCAAGTTGACACTCTACACTGCATGCATATGCAGTGTAGAGTGTCAACTTGCTACGAAGTGACATACTCTTATGTGCGATCATGCAGTGAAGCCGGGAAAGGTAGAATTTTGCCCGGTTGCGAACTCTGGAGATGTGAGGTCCGAAGGTCATACTTGAGTCTAAAATGACTCCTAGATACTTTGTACGATTCGCCCACGGAATGGGGTCACCGTACATTGTAATCCGACGTAGTATGTGATTGTTCCTATCGGGTTTGTCGATCCCATTTGGGTCGCGCGTGAAGTACACGGCGGCGCTTTTTTGAGGATTTACCTCAATGCGCCAAAGACGGAATCAGGCACTGAGTTTATCAGCTGCCTTTTGGAGTCTGCTGCAAATAAGTGATTTGCTAGTAGATGACGTAAAAAGAGCCGTATCGTCGGCGTAGAGCGCTAACTCGACGTATTTAGTCTTGGTGATATCGTTAGTGTATAACGAGAAAAGGAAAGCTAACACTGACCCCTGCGGGACCCCTGCCCTAATGGCGTGGGGCTCTGAAAGAGTGCCGTGTACTCTGTAGCGGAATGTCCTATTTGACAAATAGTCTCGAATGATGTGCACGAGACTGTCAGGCATACCTGTTTTTGTGAGTTTATATAATAAACCGTTATGCCAGACTTTATCGAAGGCTTTCGCTACATCGAAAAATAGAGCTCCGGTGGCTTGGGCTTTCGCGAAGCCGGAAAGGATGTGCTCCGTGATGCGGTGCACCTGATGAACACAAGAATGTTCAGCTCTGAAACCGAATTGCTCATCTATGATATATGACTTCGTCGGCGACTACGGTTGCGGACGGACGTGTCGCGCGGTGCTCCGTAGCACTTTTGTTGGAATTTTTCCACGCCTTTGTTTATTGAGTTTTCGTCGCTTTTCCGGTGTTTTTCCGCTGCCCTGTGTTGAGCTTCGCTCCACGGGTCCCGGATTTCATCCCCCTGGAACCGCAAGGGTGTGTTAGACGTCAATCTTAACGATTAGACTCGCCACCCTCTCCGGCAACCGTGAGCATTGGACTCTGCTTTAAACTGTTTATTATTAGCTTAGTTGTGGACGTTTTTACGCCATTATAGTTTTAGTGCATCCAGATAGTGACTGTGTATCTAGATTTAATCTAGATTTCTTAGTTTTAGCTAGTTTTAGGTTACCTCGTGTTCCGCCGCCATTTTGATAGTGGCACGCGGTCGCACGTGGTGACGGTGGACGCACTTTCTCCGCGCTACCAATAGGTGGCGCTGTTATCCACTTTTAGCGAACCATACTGTCGGTGCTTGAACATTGCCCGTCGGGTGGTCTAGCTGCTTTGCGTACTTTTGCTTAGTGCTTTTGTGTTTGTGCTTGCGTAGTGCTTTACTGTGTCCGCTTGGCGGCGCTAGTGCTGCCAAATTGACTTACGGTGACAGCTGTCATTTGATTTTGACGTTTGCCACTCACTGACGTTATTCATCCAACGACTGTCTGCGGCCGGGGGTGCTTAACCCGCGTTATCGTCTGCCCACCCATCTCGGGGCTGACAGATCGGTATCGTGCCTGGACATTGGGTACCGTCGACCGACCCATCATCGGACTGACTGCTGACACTGGTGCTTGACCCGTGTTATTGTTCGCCCACCCATCCTTGGACCAACCTGGAACATTGTCGCTTGACGCCAGTCAAGTTTGCAATCCCATCCTAAGACTGTCTGCGGCCGAGGGTGCTTGACCCGCGTTATCGTCTGCCCACCCATCACGGGGTCGACAGGCCGGTATCGTGCCTGGGACGTCGGGTACCGTCGACCGACCCATCATCGGACTGACTACTGACACTGGTGCTTGACCTGTGTTATCGTTCGCCCACCCATCCTTGGACCAACCTGGAACATTGTCGCTTGACTCCAGTCAAGTTTGCAATCCCATCCTAAGACTGTCTGCGGCCGAGGGTGCTTGACCCGCGTTATCGTCTGCCCACCCATCACGGGGTCGACAGGCCGGTAGCGTGCCTGGATCACCTGTACCGTCGACCGATCCATCTTCGGACTGACTGCTGACACCGTTGCTTAACCTGTGTTATTGGTGACGGGTACTTGTAATTTTTCTAAGTCTTTTAGACTTAGAAAATTTTTGTCCAAAACTGGACTTGTAATATTTTCGTGTTCGCGTCCGTGTATGCGTTTGTCGCTTCGTGTACCACGATTTGACTACGTGCGCGACGTCTCGTGGAGCGCCGCGGGCAGTGGCTCAGTACCATTGACTTAGAAAATTTTCAACTTGTACACGAACGTATTACGGACTTAGTCGTTTTCACATCTGCACGACCGTATTACGGACTTAGCTGTTTCGCCCTACTTTTTCGGTTTCTTCTAAATATCTTCGTTGAGTGCTTCAATAGAGGACGACGAGCGCGCTGCGCGGGAGCGGGAGCGGGCGTCTGCGTTTGGCCGGGCATCGAGGGTTACTCGCTCACCTGTCGGAGAACGTGACGGGCAAACGAGAAATGACAAGCGCGGATTGACATCGCCGGACGCCGCTTTGCCACAGTCGACGCGCGTCCGTACTACGGACCACCCCGGCCCCCCCGTGCCCCCCGGTACGGCTACGGAGGAGTCTCTACTCGACACGACGGATGAGAGTGATGAGCCCACCGGTGACCTACAGCACAAGGGGCGCGAAGAGCTCCAAAACATCGCTAAGCTCGTCGTCGAAGGGATAATGGACGCCGCGGCATCTCAGACGTCAAAATTGAACAAGGGAGACATCGCGAAGATTGGCATTTTCGGACAGCATCTAATGGCGGTCGTCGCGACGCTGAATATACGCCTAGCTGAGCAGGAGATACGAGCCTACAAGGCGGAATTAAAGTGCGCAGAAGCGAAGGTTCGTGTATTGGAAGCTGAAGCGAGATCTGCGTGCGCGGCGGACGTCGTGGGAGCCCAAGCCCGGCCGGTCTCCTACTCCGCTTGCCTGAAGTTGGGTAAGAACGTAGAGCGCGCAAAGCCAACTGCCGGTCCGGTCGTCGCAGTATACCCAGCTGAAGGGACAGGGGACGCGCTATTGAACGCCGAAGCCACAAAGGCCGAATTAAAGAAAGCAGTTAACCCGGCGACGTGTGGCGTTCAAATAGAGAAAGTCAGGAAGGTAGGAAATGCTGGTGTCATTGTACAGACCACTACGTTAGAGGCGGCCGAGCGACTGAGGAAGGCAATGCCGCCAACACTCCGCGTTGCCACGCCGCAGCAAAGGAAGCCTCTAGTAGCCCTGAACAACATCGAGGGAGACCCTACGGCCGAAGACTTGTTGGATGCTCTACATGAGCAAAACTTCTGTGACTCACCTGACTGGCCCCTGGCTAATATCAAATTGGACTGCAAGGTGGCCTTCAAGAAATCACGTGTTGGTGGAAGCAGGACGACTATAGTACTGGAATGTGCGCCGGCCTTCCGCGACGCTCTCATCGCCAAGGGACGGATCTACATGGGGTGGAACGTCATTGACGTCTGCGACTTCGTTAGGGTCACCTGCTGCACGAAGTGTCAGCAGTACGGGCACCCGGAGCGGCTGTGCAGAGCTACGGAGCGTACCTGTGGACGATGCGGACTAGTCGGCCATGCTTCAGCTGATTGTACGGCGGAAACCATGGCCTGTGCGACCTGTAAGCGCTTCGGTAAGCCGGCACAACATCGGACGGCGTCAGCGGAGTGCCCGGCTCGTAAGTACGCGGAGTCGCGTTTCCTTTCGACCATTAATTATGGATAGGCAGCAACCGCGGTCAAGAGGGAACGATGAGAGGAGGGGAAGACCTTTGAGGATTGGGCAGGTCAACCTGGGTGGTGCAGAGCTTGCGACCAAGGAACTCGGAGTGATTGCGAAGGAGCATCAACTTGACATTATACTAGTACAGGAGTTTTATCCGGACCCGCACATCACTTCGAGCGGCCAAGGGGCGAAAGCCGGCATTTACACTGCGTGCGGTCGATTGCCTATCACTGTTATCCCATCTCTCTGCACCACCCACTGCTTTGTGGCGTGTGTGGACCCCGATCTGTACGTTGTCTCGGCGTACTTCCAGTACAGCGACGAAATTACAGGCCACCTTGCACAGCTGGAAGGAGTGTTGTCTGCCCTCAAGGGCCGCGCAGTCATCGTTGGAGTCGACGGAAACACGCACTCTCCGCTGTGGTACAGCGATAGGAGACATCTCGTCGGTAGGGGAGCACAGGCTGAACAGAGACGTCAAGGGTTCGAGGGTCTTATCAACAGCATGGGCCTCAGGATCCACAACGTAGAAGGCCAGCCGCATACATTCAGCGGCCCCAACGGCGAGAGCAATATAGATGTAACCTTGTCTCGCGGGAACGTCAATATAGCGGAGTGGTGCGTGTTGCCGGAGGTTAGCTGTTCCGATCATCGTTTGATCACCTTCATTGCATCGGTGGGATCTACTTCGGGCGGGCCCGAGCGCACTTCTGCTTTCGAGGAGCTGCCGAGGTTTCGGGACCGGGGTGTCAATTGGCCCTGTTTCGAGGCGCTGATCAGGGTTCGTATGGGGAATTTAAATTTTAGGCAAAAAGCTGGGGACGTGTGCCGTGACTTTTTGGGTATTATAGGGAGGGTAGCTGGGGAGTGCTTAGGGCTAAAAAGGGCGAAGCCGTCAACAGGGTATGAGTGGTGGGACGGGGAGTTGGATGACTTGCGTAGGTGCCAGCGTAAGCTCCGGAAAGCCTGGCAGCGTACTCGTGTCGACGGGGGTAGGCTTGAGGGCATAGCGCGCGAGGACTTCCATGTGGCTCGTCTCCGTTATAGGCGGGCCATGGAGAGGAAGGAACTCGAATTCTATCGCAATTTGGCAGAACGCGGCAACCAGGATCCCTGGGGCCGAGCATATAGTATTGCAAGCGGGAGGGTAAAACCTCCCGCCAACATAATATCCGGGGCAGCATTTGTGCATGGTAACCCGGGGTGTTTGGAGGACGCAATGCGCGATCTTTTGTATGGGTTGTGCCCGGACGACGATCTGTCCAAGGACACGGTTCATCAAAGGATGGTGCGCCAGTTTGCAGCCTTCATACCCTCGGGCCGAGTTTCTCCCTCTCCATCACGGGAGGATCTGGGAAAAATAGTCATGGCTCTGCCTAACACCGCGACGGGGATCGACGGCATCAGCGCAACGATTCTGAAGCATGTGTGGATCGCGGTGCCTAGGGAATTCTTGGGGGTTGTTGCACTGTGTGTAGCGGAAGGGGTCTTCCCTAGTGCATGTAAAGACGGCAGACTGGTGGTCCTCCCAAAAGGGAACGGACGTCCACTCAGCGACCCAAAGGCGTATCGTCCGATCACGCTCCTTCCCATCATGGGGAAAATCCTCGAACGCATAATGTTGAAGTGCGCCCCGCAGATCTTTTCAGGGATTTCGGAGTACCAGCATGGGTTTTCTCCAGGCAAATCGACAGTCACGGCTCTGGAAACAATATTGAGCACAGTAAATGTATCGGAATGTAAGTACGTACAGTTAATTTTTCTTGACATCTCAGGTGCCTTCGACAATGCTTGGTGGCCGATGATCTCGCTCAAGGCAAAGCGGGGGGGTTGTCCGCCAAACATCTATCGGATGTTGGTGGACTATTTCTCCGGGCGCCGAGTGGGCCTTTTCGTTGGCGATCGGGTATTGTGGAAGGACTCCACCATGGGATGTCCGCAGGGTTCTGTGCTCGGGCCGACGCTGTGGAACATTCTGATGGATGATCTGCTGCGTCTGCCCCTACCCAGCGGGGTGAGGCTGGTAGCCTACGCGGACGATGTGACGGTCATCATCGAGTCTAATTCAAGAGCGGCCATAGAGAGAACCGCTAGCGCGGTGCTAAGCCAAGTTTGCGACTGGGGTGCCCGTAATAGGCTGAGCTTTTCCTCGAACAAGTCGCAAACTATGACAGTAAAGGGAAAGTTTCAGCGGCCCCCAGTAATTAAGATGGGCCAGGACTCGGTGAGGAGCGTCACGTCGGCAAAGATCCTCGGCGTGGAATTGGACCCGGGCCTTTCGTTCATACAGCATGCCATCAAGATAGGCGAACGCGCAGTTGCGTGTTTCGGTAAGATGTCGAGGGTCTCAGCTTCGTCTTGGGGGATCAGGTATCCGGCGTTAAAGATTCTGTACAGGGGTACGTACGTTGCGACTTTAACCTACGCCGCCGCAATCTGGTGCCATAGAGTATGTACGTATGTTTGTCGTAGTAATTTACTCCGGAGTCAGAGACAGGCACTTATTTTGCTCACGAAGGCATATCGGTCCGCTAGCACGGCTTCCCTGCCCGTGCTGGCGGGAGTCCTTCCGGCTGACCTGGAGGTGACCCGTGCTGGTCACCTGGAGGGCGCACGTAGAGTCGCGAAAGGTGGGGAGTTGAGCAGACGTAAGCGCGGTATTTGGGACGCAGCGCTGCGTGAGTGGCAGGATCGGTGGGCTGATGATCCGAAGGGGAGGGAGCTTTATCGGTTTTTCCCGGAGGTGGGGGTTCGCCTCAAGGCAACTTGGGTCGAACCCGACTACCAAACTTCGCAGATCCTCTTGGGTCATGGAATCTTTCGAAAACGGCTACACGATTTAGGGTTGCATGAGCGAAGCACTTGTGAGTGTGGGGAGGGCGATGAGGACAAAGACCACATTCTGTGGTCCTGTCCCAGATATAGGGACATCCGGGACGCGATGTTAGGTGGGGTTCAGCGCATCGGGGCGGAGTACGGGCCGGTGTACCACACCGATCTGGTTTCTTCGGCAGCGAACTTCGCGGCTTTGCGCGGGTTCGCCCACGCGTGGCACGCGAGGAGGAGCGCCGAGGAGCGAGCGGAGAAGGCCGGGTCGGGGCTACAGGAAGAACCGCCTGAAGAACTGCTCGAGGAAGAAGAAGAGGAAGAGGACGACGAATAAACCGCCATAAGAACACCCTACGGTCGGCGACGAAGCCGTAACTGTGGGAGTCGCTGCCCCTGAAAGGGGAGAATGCGATATAGGGACAAAGGACAGGAGAGAAATAACTTGTAGGGAGTCAAGAATTGCTCGCGGCACCAACAGAGCGTAAAGCAGTGCTGCGCACATCTCCCGCGATTCGGCTCATATGACCGCGAGGTCGGCGGAGCCATGGGAAGGTGGTGGGTTTGCTCATCTATGATAGTGTTATTTGAATCGGTGAAATCCCGCATACGCTAGATAAGAAGTCTTTCGTATACCTTCCCTAATACGCAGAGAAGGCTAATCGGACGGTAGCTAGCGGGGTCCGCCAGATTTTTGTCTGGCTTGGGGATACCTATGACAATTGCATTTTTCAGGGCGGCCGGAAATTTGCAATTCGCGAGGGCTCCATTGAAGATGGCAACCAGAAGTAACAATAAGAATTCGGGTAGGCGTTTGAATACGCCGTTTGAAATGCCATCAGCACCCGGTGCTTTCTTGGCCTTTAACGAACATATGACCTCTCGAACCTCTTCCAGAGTGAAAGGGGTGATTTGAGTCGCCGGAGGGGCGGAGAAGAATTGCTCTACCTCGGTATCTACTTTTAGGATATGGTCTGAGTCAGTTTGTATTAGACTAGGAGAGCATTGCTTCTCCAGGCTGTCTGCCAGGCATTCAGCTTTTTCGTCATCGTCAAAAGCAATGGTCCCGTCGGGACGCGTCAGGGGGGGTATGTCAGTCTGTTGGTCCAATCTGAGAGATTTAGCGACACGCCAGTAAGCTGTATGGGAGGGCGAAATGTCGCTGAGCAGGTTACTCCACCGTTCATCACGCAGTTCCTTCATGCGAGTCTTTACTTGACGTTGTAAAGTACGCAGCTGGATCCGGTGTTGCTCGGAGGGGTATGAATCGTATGCTCTTGTGGCGGCGTTCTTTTCCCTCAGCAGTCGTCTCGCGTCTTCAGGCAGCCTCCAACGTCGGATCTCATCCGTCGCTGGTGGCTCCCTGGAGCAGTCCTTGATGACTGTTTGCAAGTGGCTGGTGAAGGCGTCGATTGCCAGATCTACATCTTCGGAGGTAACTATATTGTCGGGGATTTTGTCTAAGTCCGGTGAGGAGGTCGACTCGAGAGCTTTCTCGAGTTTGGACCAGTCCGTCACCGTCTTAGGCGGGTCAGTCAGTGGGTCAGCGGGAGGTCCGAACTGCATTCGGTCAGGTCTGTGATCAGAGCTAAGTTCTGATAGCACTTCTAAAGAACATAACCTGAGGGTTATGTTCCTTAGCAGCGCGAAGTCCAGAACGTTAGGTCTGTATCCTACAACTGTTGGGAAGAAGGTAGGGGAAGCTGGAGCAATAACGTCAAATCCAAGAGAATCACTCAGATTCTCCAGGATTATACCGTTGGTCGAGTTTGAGTGGCTATTCCACTGGGTGTGAAAACAGTTAAAATCGCCTGCCAGAATGACGGCGTTACTTAACGAAAAGAGAGCCTGGAGGTCTCTTTCTAGCAAAACTTTATTTGGGGGCTGATAGATGGAGGCTATGGTGATGGGCGGATGGCCCGTCATTCCTAAACGTAGTACCGAGGCTTGCATATTTTCGAGCGCGGGTGTTGGTATCGGCGCGCAGTACAGAGATCTTTTATAGTAAATAAGGGTACCGCTACCGGCGTAGCTGTCCCTATCTGATCTAATGATGTTGTAGTTAGCAATCCTAGGATTGCGATGCGAAGGTGAAAGTCGCGTTTCCTGTACTAACAATAAATCTATATTGTGATCTGTTAAAAAGACCGCCACCTCGTCGCGCTGACGGGCGATGCCGTTTGCATTAAAAAATGCAAAGTTTATTGAGGATGGCTTGGACCTGTGGGCCGTAGAACCCATCTAAACGCGGAAATGTTTAGGTACGGTGTAGGAGTACACCGACTCCAGCACTGCGAAGTGTTCGCAGGTGGCTGCGAGCCGGTCCTCCGGCGAGTTTGCGAACCTAATTAGCTTTTCAGCTAATAACCTAATTTCCCCCATGTGGGGGCCGATGTGGCGTGCGTAATCCACCACGACACTAAGGTGGGAGCTCGCGGAGGAAGCGGGGGGAGCGGGGGCGGCGGGACGCGGGTCCTGCCGCGACGGTTGTTGTGGAGCTTGCGGAATCTGAGATGTCGGCTTAGCCGAGATATGTGGGGGTTTAACCCACGCGTTTGGCGGTGGCGGAGGTGGCCTGCGCTCCAGCGCAGGGAAGGCTGAACCCCTTAATGGGGGAGGCGCTGTCCTAGATAGGGGCGCTCTGGGAACGCTGCGAGCCGCCGGCCCTACCCTGCGCGGGGCCCTGGGGCAACCGCCATAGTTGGCGGTATGTCCCACTGCCCCGCACAGGATGCAGGACGGGGGGTCTAGCGTGCCCGGGGCGCGGGGACACGAGTCTGTGCCGTGATCCCCCGTGCATTTAACGCACCGGGGGCGGGCGAAACAATTACGGGCCGAGTGCCCGTAAAGTTGGCAGCGATGGCACTGCCCGGGAGCCTTTTTGTGCTGGGGTTGCACGTTGATGCCGCGGAGACCGCAGATATTCGAAATTTTAAAAATGTTTTTGCCCGCAGGAGAGTGGCTGAGGATGGCGAGCACCATGTTGTAGGGCTCGCGTGTGCGTGCGCGGTACATACGGTGTACCTCGTAAATTGGAAGGCCTTGATCGTTGAGATCAGCGAGAATATATTTCTCGCCTATCTCTTTGGGGACGCCGCGTATGACTACGCGGAGCATACGCTCCTCTTCGAGGGCGTACGTATGAAAAGAGATTTTGCGTTCCCGCAGTAACTGCGAGAGCGCACGGTGATCGTTCACCGTCTCAGCGAAAACGCGAAGGCCGTGGGCGGAGTCCCTCGCGGGGGAGATCTTAATGCCACGCTGTTGGCAAGCGGCATGTATCGGAATCCAGGCGGATTTGTCCTGGATGACAATCGGGGGCGGGGCTTTTTGTTTTTTGTGCTCAGAAGGAGCCTGCGACTGGGAGTTGGTTTGAATTGGGCGAGAGTCGCCCTCAGAAGCCCTAAGGGCTTTAGATGGAAGGGCAGCGGTGCCCGAATCTGCGTGGCGCTTATTTTTGCGCGAACGGTCGACGGTCATGAAGCCATCCTCATCAATTGTATTTTGACTGGCCAGAGGGGCCATGTCCGTCTCCATAACCTGACCAGAGGGGTCAGGGGAGAGAGGGGAATCTAAATCAGATTCAGAGTCTGATTGCCCTGATGGGGCAGTTGAAGCCTCTGAGGGAGGCTGAGACGCGTGTGATTTAAAGGCGTCGAAAGCCTCTAAAACATTTGGAAAATGGACTTTGAGGAAGTCGAAAAATTCCTTGAGGTTGTTCTGCGCCATCGTGGCGGCAGTGCAGGCAGAGGTTTATGGGAGTAAGGCACCCGGGATTCGAACCCAGGTGCCTGTGTTGGTGTACGGTCCCTCCCTGTGAGACAGGGAGGGGTGAGTACCTAATATAAACTACTTTATACTAAAGGTGTAAGTGATACGACTCACCAGAGTCGCCCTGAATAGGGGACAGACAATCCAATAGTCACAAGCACTATCACTTAGCACTGATCACTAACACAGGCCCTGTGGGCGAGGGCAGTAACGGGCCGGAGGCCCGCCACGGGCAAAACGCACTATGCACAAACACCACACAACGCGCGCGGTTGAACGAACACTCCGTGAGACAGCACTGACGTCACTGTAAAAGAACGACGACCACACGCGGCTTCAAGCGCTTACGGCTGAAGTGCAGCGCTGAAGGCAGCGAACGCGCGCGGCCCGCGGCGATTTCTCAGCCGGCGGGCGATGGATTCCGGGAATCCAGAAACGAACGCGACGGCGGCGCAACGAAGCACGTGTGGCCAACACAAAATAGATCGGAAATTAGGACGGCGAGCGAACACGTGTGCGAAACGAAAAAGACCACGAGACGACGGGACTGCAAGCAGGTCCGTCGGCTGTGGGCAGGTCCGTCTCGGTCGGTGGTCGGGCGCAGAATGAGAAGAATCGGCACGTGTTCGCTCCGGTTTTTATACTTTTCTGGCTGTCACTTCCAACACTATTATATATATTGAATGCAGTTTCCACTAATGCGTTACGGTTTGCTCTACATAATATTTAGTGTTTGTTTCATTTCAATCGGTTCATAAATAAAAAAGTTCTATCAATCTAAAGAATCTATATATATAAAATTCAAAGTCCTGACTGACTGACTGACTGTCAGATATATCAACGCACAGCCCAAATCGCTGGGTCTAGAGATTCCAAATTTGGCACGTAGGTCGCTGATTAAGAAAAAAACAACTACATATTTAATTATCCAACATAGCCGACGTGACATAAAATCACCCCTGTGGGGATGCGATGGGGTTGAAATGTCATAATATCAATATGGGTGTTGATTCTATGGTTGCCTGGGACATCAATTACGAAAATAGCATCGATTTGAAAATATAAAACAGTGGACACGAAATTACTTCAAAGGATTTTTCAAATTTTACCTCTAAGAGGGTGAAACGGAGGTCAAAAGTTTGTATGAGGCAACGAGATTAGTTGGACTATTTTATCCTAAACTTTACACGAGTACTTCTATAGATAAAAGAGTAAACATGTATTACCCCAAATTTCACACGAGCTAAGCCGCGGGCGAAAGCTAGTATATAAATATTTCTGCACAATTTACACAGCGCCATCTAGTCCCAAATTAAGCGCAAAGCTTGTACTATGGGTACAAGACTACTTTAAATACATACCTATTTATAATACTTAGAAAAAACCCAGACCAAAATAAACAGACATGTTCATGCACACAAATGTTTGTCTTGTGCGGGAATCGAACCCGCGACCTCGGAGTCAAAGTAGGCATTGCTAGCCATTCGATTCTAATATGAATTCGAGCCTAATATGAACGGTTTCGATGAAACAATAATTAAGTTGTATTTATGAAACCGCTTTTCTAAAGGAAATTTAATCAAATAATACAGCAAGAAAGTAAAGATCTTTGTAAAAGTCAATTTATTTAACCTTTCACAAAGTTTTTTTTTTTAATATTATTACTCTGCGGGCTTTTAATTTAGTTTCTTTGAAAATGAAAGATTTTCAATATTTCTCCTAGAACCGATAAAATATATTTTATTTAAAAGCTATGAGGTAAATAAGTCGATTTCATATTTCATTAAATTTAAAATTCGTTTATAGTCTTTGAATTTCAAAGAAAATAATTTTAGAAACCAAATTGCAATTTTCGATAATTATCCTTTTTAATACATTTTTTTTGTAGGGAATATTGTCTGTTACTCTATACTTTTTACCTACATTTTGTAGCTCAATAATTCCAGACATCAGCATGGGTGAGATTAGTATAGCTGAAAAATGGTAAGGCTCCCGGTGAGGACGGAATCACAACAGAACTGTTGAAAGCTGGAGGAACTCCGGTTCTAAAGGAACTACAGCGTCTGTTTGATTCCGTCATTCACAATGGGACCGCACCAGTCGCGTGGACCAGGAGTTTGGTCGTCTTGTTCTTCAAGAAAGGTGACAAAACCTTATTGAAGAAATATAGACCGATCTCACTCCTGACCCACGTCTATGCTGTTTTCAAGGGCTATCACGAATCGTCTCGCTCGAAGGGTTGATGACTACCAGCCAGATGGCCACCAGATGCCAACCAGATGGGGGAGGAAGGTATTAGAGTGGAGGCCGCGGGTAGGACGTCGAAGTGTTGGACGCTCTCCTTCTAGATGGTCCGATAACCTTAAGAAAGCGGCTGAGAGCGGCTGGATGCGGAAGGCGGAGGATCGTATCTGGTGGAAAGCATTGGGAAGGCTTTTATCCAGCAGTGGGTAGATACAGGCTGATGATGATGATGATATGTAGATCAAACTTGACCGACTCTATGCCTAACAACAGGCACCAACAAAAGTTCCATCCATGCACTGTACTGAACGGCAATACCATGGCGGCTGCAGAAGTCTCTTATCCAGTAATTCAACCGATAAACCAACCGAGTAGGTTTCATACAGGTTACTTATGATGCAACTGGTATACGAAAGCAATATTATTCGTGTTGTGAATGTTAGTAGTCTACGGTAACCGCTTCACATCAAGCGGCCAACCGTTTTATTAACACCCGATGTGTAAAAATCTAAAAAAGACAGTGTAATATCATTCACCTTCAATCGTCAGACATTATCTGGATTGGAACAAGTAGCGGACTATCGGATCTAGATCATTTTCATTCACGTACTGTGCGGTTCCAGAGAAGTTTTCTTACATGTACTATCAAGCTGTGGAATGAACTGTATATTTCCCAGGAGACTACAACATGGGTTTCTTCAAAAAGAGCGTGAAGAGGTTTTTACAGGGTTGGCAACGCGCATGCGATGCCTCTGGTATTGCTACTGGTCAGGCGTCCCTAGGCTACGGTAACTGCTTTCCATCATGTGGGCCGTATGCTTGTTTGCCACCTTACTCGTATATAAAAAAAAGATCATTAGATCCACTAACTTGCTCAAGTATGTGGTGTCTATGTTTTCTGAACACGCTGTATAACGTAGAATGTGAGGAAGTATTTTGTTCGAAATAACTCTGGTATACCAGTCATTTACTAGCACAACTACTAGCCAAGTGAATTCAGACAACGTTATTTCCGTGCTAAATGTAGTAGATACTTCTAGCAAGGAAATCCGCTTGCAAAGAGAATATTCAAGTATGCTAATTGCTTGCACGGACATAGAATTAGAATTTATATAGCTATCGCACATTTGCGACACACTAAGGTTATAATTGTATCTATATATATTCTTTATCTACTCTCATACTGAATTTTTGAGATTAAAAAACTAAACACAGAATCTTAATGTCTGTCTTTTACGCACAAGCCATCAAAATCAATTTAAAAAGTTACATTTCGATACAGCTCTTTATGGACAATGTATCGAAAAATAACTTTTTTCCATTTCGATACAGCTTCAGACCTGGGTTGGGATATATGAAGCAGGTTGCAATACAAATGCATTGCAACTTCGCAAATTTTTTTTACATAATTTGTGAACGCGGCGCGTCGCGAATGCGCACCACGCATGCTCAATCTGCAAATGGATTTATAAGTAAGAAATAAAGCTGTTAAATTAACTTCATGGTTTTATTTAAAATATTATTATCAACCATTTCATGAGATTAGATAAAGTAGTGTATAAAACTGCACATAAAATACTCGTGTATATTATTATTATTATCACAACTGCCTTCGGCTCATGTAATAAACTCACACTCGTATTTTAAGAACCTTTATTCAACAGTTTCATAAACTACTATTATTGCATAACAAATCAGATATGATGTTACACAGATGAATACAAAGGTGAGCTTATCTCTACGAGAGATCTTTTCCAGCCAGCTTTAATGGTTGTACTCGAAATAATACTTTATTCGAAGGGATATGTATACAAAGTAGAGATAATAAGTCAATAAATGTATTTCTAACGTATACAAGATACAAGCACAGTATAAGTAATCTCTTGTGTCGACCTCACCTCCCCTCTGAGACGAATATGACCCCTTACCACTATCTCTTATTGCGATTCAATAATTGAATTGATTGCTTATTCATACCAATGAATAAGCGACTCTATTCCGTTTGAAATAAAGTCGCTTATTCATTGGTATGAATAAGCATTCTATTCAGTTATTGAATCGCAATAAGGGATGGTGGTAAGGGGGCTGGAACAGTTTGGATGGCGCCGTATACACACACGCTCAGTCACGCTCTGCACAGACGCTATTGTTTATGTAGTAATAGACGACGCCACATTTGTATGGAGTGGCCGGGGTTTAATACAAGGAAGATTGACGAGCTCGGTGCTCTCAAACGTCCATTGGCTGCGATGCATACCATCAGCCATCAGGCAGGTAGTACGCATGTTTGAACCCTAGTCGTATAAAAAAAGCAAATGTTCGCCGCTGTTAATCCTGGCTACACAGGAGACACAGTGGTGGGAATGTGTAGTGGGCGCCCGTCCCACTAAATTCCCTCATTTATACGAAACATTGGCGAATTAACAAAAGGTTAATTGGAGAAGTAACAAGCAATAGGTTTTTTTATTTACATATTACAATTCAAATTCAATGTGTACGAGTAAAAATATATTTATTTTACATTCGCAATCACGTTCTGAAAAATAAACAAATATATCGTTATTAATTTATCTGGCATCGTAAATAAATGAAAACGTTATTTGCATTGCAGTTTATAAAATAACATTTCTGTGTACCGTTACCGTTACCACAGTTTATGTAACATGCAGTAACGGCAAAATAAATAAATAAAGATTTCAAGACAATTTACACAGCGTAGATGGCGCCCTAATTCAGCGCAAAGCTTGGGTACTAGACAACTGATAAATGTACTTAAATACATTTTTTTTGTAAATACATAGTCATGTTATAAAAAACACCCAGATCAAGACAAACAGACATGTTCATGCACACAAATGTATGTCTTGTGCGGGGATTGAACCCACGACCTCGGAGTCAAAGTAGCGATTCGACCACCGGGCTCGTCGAATAATTTCTTATTTGTTAAAAGATTTTAATTAATTTCATCACCGTCTCTACAATCATGAAATTTGGCACACTCCTTCGGTTCGCATGACAATGCAAACGACACAATTGCCGTCATTTCTAATCCAATATGGCAGCCGCCAAAAATTGGTAACTTATAATTTCCACGTTATCTCCTATGATATTGGGTATGTAATTTATTCTAAGTATATGTATTATAAGTATGTATTTACAAAAAAAAAATGTATTTAAGTACATTTATCAGTTGTCTAGTACCCATAACACAAGCTTTGAGCTTAATTTGGGACTAGATGGCACTATGTAAATTGTCCAGAAATATTTATTTATTTATTATTTATTTATTTATTTATTCTGTGATATGGATATCAAATGAAAGGGTTTAATGAGCAAAACACATTAAGTAAACTTTCAGTTCATTTTTGACGTGATAACGTCTTATAAATCGATGAACACCGGCTGCACGCACGATAAAGCACTACTCATTGTCACGTTCCGCCTGAGCCCAGCGTGCGAGCGAGAGCGCGGAATAAGCGATAGAGAGGCACGTCACTTAAGTAAGTATTTTTCTCAAGACTTTTTCTACCGCAAAGGGTTTTTTTGCCGGGATTCTCAAGTTCTGGAATAAATTCCCAGGTATTCGCAGAGATCATAAGTATTTCTAAGATTACTTTTTCGGTCTAATTTGTAAATTTGTCAATATTGTTTATACGTTTGGAATAGTGTACAGATATCGGGTACACAAAGTTATTAATGTAGAGACAGCATAACATTATCTCCCCTTCCCAAATTCCGCCCGGAGCTGTTTGTTCCTGACATTCTGTAATAACTTCACAAAATAAGAGATATACATATTCACCCAAATATATAATCTCGTAATTTAGTATGGCAATTTAATTCTCTAATGCAATAAATTGTGTTCTCTATTGCTTAGGAATTAGTAATGTATGTTTGTCTAATTTGAAGTCTTATTCTATGGAATACAAAAAAATGTTGTCTAGTACCCATAGTACAAGCTTTTCGCTTAATTTGGGACTAGATGGCGCTGTGTAAATTGTCCAGGAATATTTATTTATTTATTTAAAAAAATCATCATCAACCCGTATTCGTCCATTGACTATTATAGATCTTCTCCCTAGAGATCCACACGCGCGTGCGTGTGGATCTCTAGCCAGTCCTAAACTACCTGCATTTATCAGCTCGTCTTCCTATAATTTCCCGCACTGCGCCATGTACGTTTGTGTTTGACGAGCTCGGTGGCGTAGCGGTCAATGACGCGGCTTCGACACCAACGCTCGTGGGTTCGATTCCCACATAGGACAAACATTTGACAAATAAGTAATATTATCCGACGAGACATACATTTGTGTGCATGAACATGTCTGTTTGTCTTGATCTGGGTGTTTTATATAACATGACTATGTATTTACAAAAAAAAAAATGTGTTTACGTATGTTTATCAGTTGTCTAGTTTGGGGCTAGATGGCGTTGTGTAATTTGTCTGACAAAAAAAAAACGAAAAAGAATGTAGTCAGTCGAGAACCCAAAGAGTAAGGAATCTTTCTTCCTCAGCGGTTGTCCGTTCTATGTGCCCGGCCAACTAGCACTTCTATATCGTCGTCATCAAAACTTATTCATCTCACTGCTGGAATACGGTTTCCTCAATAGAACTCAGAGTATACTCCACCACGCTGCTATGCGGGTTGGCGGAGGCCAGTGTTTTCAAGCCGCCTAAAATCCAGGCTTAACGACTGTCATCTAATGACAACAGCCGAGACTGACGGCTTAATGTGCCCTCCGAAGCATGGAGGAGCTCTAAATAAATACATCCATCCATGAATATGCTACAGCTGACGTTGCTTAACTTGCGTGTTCGATTAAACTGACACGCGCAACGACGCCACCGAGCTCCTCAATATCAGATCCGATCTACTCAAATACAGCACTTCTATATATAGCTTGTTTATTCTTTCTCTTCTCTTCTCCTTATTGATCTCTGTACGTCGTTCACTGAGCGATCGTGAGTTTCCACATAGGACCATCATAATGTTTTGTATGCTATCACTGGCAACACACATGCCACATGTTCTTCTTCAAATTTATGTAGCGGATGGTCAACAGCATCAGTATATATCTATATACTGATGCTGATGACCATTTTTCTTAATCTAAAAAAAAAATCTGAAAATTATAAATTTTATATCATCTATATATAGACATGTTTATATATAATATATATATATATATATATATATATAAAGTAGCTTATGTTACTCTCCAGACCGGAAACTATGCACTGTTAAAAATTCATGTCAGTACTTACGTTCCTTTCGACGTGATAGAAGGACAAATGATTACAATTTTTTCCCATGAGATTAAGATGTTTTTCCGGGATAAAAAGTAGCTAATGTCACTCCCCAGAACGTAAACTATCCCCGTTAAAAAAATCATGTCGGTACTTAAGTTCCTTTCGACGTAAAAGAAAGAAATTAAGAATTACAAAGTTTATTTTTTCCCATGGCATTAAGTTGTTTTACCGGGATAAAAAGTAACTTATGTCACTCTCCAGACTGTAAACTATACCCCATTAAAAATCATGTCCGTACTTAGGTTCCTTTTGACGTGAAAGAAGGACAAATTATTATAAACTTTATTTTTTCCCGTGGGAATAATATGTTTTTCCGGGATAGAGAGTAACCTATGTCACTCTCCAGGCCTTAAACTATCTCCTAAAACAGTCATTAGACAGCGTGCGCGAAACAAATTTGAATTAAATAGTTAGGAAGACAAATCAACGTCTGTCGGGTCAGCATATTTTATATCTGAAACTTCTATTAAAAAATAAATGAGGAGCCAGACAAGGCAAAAAACCAAGCGAAAAGAGGATAACTGAATTAGCCTTTATTGTGCAATACGGAACTATTACATGCGAGCCCGACACGCAATTGTACGGGATTTTAATTGCTCCAACAAACATGAATAATTTACTTATTTACTAATCTAGTATTTTTTTAACTTCTGTTCGATGCAACGTTGTAGCTCTGCAGCATTGTTTGTGTCATTTAATTATCGACGAGCTTTTTATTTTAGTCGAGTAGTCGCTGGAAAAGAAAGATATTTAATTATTTATTACAGTCTCACGGATCGAGAAGCAGCATGGAGATCATTTAGCATTCGACTGAGATCTTCCAGCGATTCAGCCATTTTTGTTATAAAGCTGAAGAGTTTGTTTGTTTGGTTGAACGTGCTAATCTCAGGAACTACTCATTCGAATTGAAAAAATATTTTAGTGTTAGAGAGCCTATTTTTCGAGGAAGGTATAGGCTATATAAAATCACGCTACCACCAATAGGAACGGAGCCATGAAAAATGTTGCAAAAATGGGAAAAAATATATCTTTTGAGAGCTTCCGTTGCGTGCGCTGCGTAAACAGTTCAAGTTACGCAACAGTTATATACGACGGAATTATTCATATTAAAAAGTTCAAAAAAAAAGTTCGTGATAGCATATGTCTATCTTTTAAGATTGGCTCACTATAACCTTTCAAATGGTAAACTTACGCTTCATTCTCAACGCTCTGTCACACGCAGACGATGTTGCGCGAGTCAGCTAGTTAGTAATAAAAAGAAACAAAATGAACTAAGCCTACACATAGAACTTACACCTATATGTTGTATACATAGAACTATAGTCAGAACTTAAATTCAATAATAACTAAAAAAATGAATATCTTCAGTAAGCTTGACGTATATATACTATGAAGGTATTTTCTTATACCACTAAAGTGGCAAACAAGCATACGGCCCGCCTAATGGAAAGCAGTTACCGCCTATAAACGCATGTAACACCAGGAGCATCAACCACGATTTTTTTGGTCTCATTCTTTGAATTTTTCCTTTGGTCTCAGTAGTTCAATTGAGCAAGAAGTGTTTATTTTTAAAAAACTATCATACTTATATAAATATTTCTCTTTCTCTAATATAATGATATAATTTACCTACTCTAGCAAACGCTCGTGCCTTGTTGGAGAGCACTTTGAAATGTTGCCAAGAGAATTTCTGAAAAATGAGCCATGCAGGCAATGATTTAGTCTGACTTTTTTGAAATTTATTTAAAATTTAATTTACGATTTCATTAATTTAGATTAAAGTTTTCTTGGTAGAAACTAATATTATGGCCCAAAAGAAGATTTTCGTAATCGATAGTTTTGTATACGTTTTACCCATTCTGTCGTATTTAGTTTAAATAGCATAAAACATGTTTTTTGGCATAAAACATATTGTGAATTAAGATATTTATTTGTAAAATTATATATATTTTATTAATATAGTTGATTTTTATATTTTATTTTTTTGTATTATTATCTTAATGAAGTACTGAACTTAATATATATATTATATTCATTGTGTTACTTCCATAAAATGATAAATTTAGTTCAGCTAATGAGTAACACGACATTCATTGACTGTTAGGCTGTACCACAGTATAAGTAATAGTACAGTATGGCCACTCCCTGCCCCTCTCTCATGTCGTCCTCATCTCCCCTCTGAAACAAATCCGGAACAGTTTATAAAGCGCCGCACGCACACACGCTCATTAACGCTCTGTACATACATGAGTAAGTGTAGTAAACGACGTAGTAGATGTAGTAGTAAACGACGCGACATTTGTATGGAATGGCCGGGGTGTGGCTGTACCAACGACTTTCTATATTTTTTGGCTGTACAATGTTCGCCGGGTCAACTATTTGTAAATAAATACATAATTTGCAGACAAAATTTTCCAACACACAAAATTCAAGTTACATAACTTCGAATTTTCATTCTAACAAAATAAAAACAAACTTTGCCTTGTACGCAGTAAAATTTTATTTTACTGCACTTCTATGTTTTAATAAATGTTTAAGCGGGAAGGTTTTCTTTACCGATGACGATACATTTCCATAATGAGGGGTTGCTCTTCTCGCAGTAAATTGCAGCTTTTTAAAAAGTAAAATGTGATGAAACATTTTTGATCTTAGAGGTTGTTTTTTTAAAATTAATAGCACTAAAGTGAAAAACAAGCTTCGCGTCGTCTGATGTAAAGCAGTTACAGCAGCATTTGAACGCATGCAAACATCACGGACATCACATATGCGTTGCCGACAATACAAAAACCACTTCACACTTTTTTTGAAAAACCATAATTCTCATTTGCTGGGCATAAAAATTATTGTATTATTTATTATTGACTTCTAATATGATGCATGGAAAATTTCATGGATGGTAATGGAATTAATTATCTGCGTGATAGGCAACGCATGAGTGATACCTCTGGTATATCGAGAGTCCATAGATTGCGATGACTGCTTACCATCAGGGGGCTATTATGCTTGTTTGTCATTTTAGTTATATAAAAAAGTCAGTTAAATAATGCGTGAAATTCGAACAAACAAACACAAGAATCAACGTTCGGCTTTAATAAAAATTTAAAACTTTTAGTCATCCTTCGGGAACAGCTAATTATAATCGTTTCTTTTTAGTTTTTTAGCCGACTTCAAAAAAGGAAGAGGTTCTCAATTCGACATTTTCGATATCTTCGCGAATTGTGAACCGATTTACAAAAATATTTTTGTTTTGAAAGGGTATGATTGCAAGGTGGTCCCATATTCACTATGTCAGGATCTGATGATGGGATCCCAGGGAAATCGAGAGAAACCCTTAAACCCTGTGGTTGCCGGCAGATTAGAATTGCGAAACGCTATTGCTCTGCGCTGGATGTCGTACAAAGGAATCTTGTGTGACGCAATAATTTTTCTCCAGGAAGACGGACAGCAGCGTCTCCCGGGGTATTCCATCAATAAGCTGCGTTCGCCAACTGAAATCGGTTTAAAAAAAAAAAAAACTTTTTTAGTTAGTTTTCTTTGAGACTTCGAATGTGATGTATACAAAATATATGGCAATAGGTTCAGTATAAGGTGTGAAGGGAGAACAAACAAACTCACTTTCTCTTTTGTTTTTGGATTTATAATTTGAATTTTTGCACGTCTGCATACAGACTGCATTGGAAAATTTGACTTTAAAACATTAGTAAAATATCAGTAATATACTTTGACATTGAATTTGACTTTAGAATATTAGTAAAAAATCTGTATTGACGTTATACTGATTATTATTAGACTATAGTGACGTAAATATCACAGTGATGTATCTAGTATTCAGTGCAGCGGAAGTTGATCTAAAATACGTCGCTTCACTAGTATGAGATGTAAACGGAAACATTGCTACGCAACGTTTTTCACAAAAATTCAGCTCGGCGTTGCAACAGACAGTGATTTATCCGCACGCCTGCGATGGGCACTCAGCGGAACAAATGAAGATGAGGCCGGTGTACGATACATTTTGTATCGCTGGGAACGTGCACACATGAGACGAGAGTGGATTTCAGTTCATCAGAATATGCCACTGCTAAGAAGTAACTCGATGGCGTCTTTGCCCGTGTCAGTGTAATCGAACACGCAAGCTAAGCAACGTCGACCGTAGCCTATCCATGGATGGGTTTATTTATGGTTGGATGGGTATTGACGAGCCCGGTCATCGAATGGCTAGAAATGGCAACTTTGACTCCGAGGAGGCGGGTTCGGTCCCCGCACAAGACAAACATTTGTGTGCCATGAACATGTCTGTTTGTCTTGGCCTGGATATTTTCTATGTATTATAAGTACGTATTTATAAAAAAAAAACGTATTTTAGTACATTTATCAGTTGTGTGTCTTATTTTAAATAACATACACAACATACGCATATACAACGTGTCCCAAAATTCAACGATAAGCGGGCGCTAGAAGGCGGACCTGTTCATGACTACTTGAGGAAAAATAAGAAAAAAAATCTAACTATTTTTTTTTTGTAATTACATTATAAATTTTGATATTCTTCGTAAATTGACACCCCTAATGATATTTTGAATTACCACGACCACAATTTTTTCAATATTTCAGATTTTTTTTTGTATCGGCAACCTAAGTAGTGCTGCTGTCCACCACAACTCCTTAAAACCCCAAAATGTCTAGAATTTTCAAATAAAAATCAATCAAAATATTTTTTTTCTATAAATTTTTTAAAGTTTTTTACCTTCAGTCCACTTTCACTCATTGTTTTGTAAAAAAAAAAGTATGGACACTACTGCGGCAAGTTTTTTTTAAAATTGACACAACAAACCAAGATTCCAAAATGGTATAATACTCTAAGAAAACTAGCCACAAAAAAAATTCACACCATTTTTAAACAAGAGTCATATTTCTTAATTGTTCTTGTTGATATTTTATTATGTGCCGAAAATAGGTTTTTGTTGTTGAAAAATGTTTAATCAATGAAAACAAATGGTGTAATTATTAAATTTATTTATTGTATAATTAAAATTACAGTAAATGTTCGAATTGTTTACCACCAGCATTAATACAGGCACGACATCGCCTTAAAAATGATCGTTTTATTTGTCGTGCATATCTTCTACCATTGATATGAGCCGCAGCTTGAGTGATTTTTGCCGAAGCTCGTCCAATGTTGTGATGGGTTTTGCATAGATCCTGTCTTTGAGACAACCCCAATAGAAGAAGTCCAGGGGATTTAGGTCGGGTGAAAGGGGTGGCCATAAGATAGGACCAAGTCGCCCGATCCAACGCCCTGGATACTCTTGGTTTAAGTATTCTCGCACAGGACAACATGTGGTTTCAAAATGATGGTTGCCCAGCTCACTACGCCCGTCCATACTTTTTTTTTACAAAACATTAAGTGAAAGTGGACTGAAGGTAAAAAACTTTTAAATTTTTATAGAAAAAAAATATTTTGATTGATTTTTGTTTGAAAATTCTAGGCATTTTTGGGTTTTAAGGAGTTGTGGTGGACAGCAGCACTAATTAGGTTGCCGATACAAAAAAAAATCTGAAATATTGAAAAAATTGTGGTCGTGGTAATTCAAAATATCATTAGGGGTGTCAATTTACGAAGAATATCAAAATTTATAATGTAATTACAAAAAAAAAATAGTTAGATTTTTTTTCTTATTTTTCCTCAAGTAGTCATGAACAGGTCCGCCTTCTAGCGCCCGCTTATCGTTGAATTTTGGGACACGTTGTATATACATGCACATACATATGCACACATATATACACATATACATACATATACACATACATAACAAATAGGGCAGATAGCGAGGAGGTAGCCACTGTTCAGAGGGGCAATTCTCGTAATTAAAATATAGTCAAAATTCAGTTTCGATCCAGTCTCGATCTCACAAATGTCACATTTCTCTTAACACAATATGTAACTTCAAAATTAAATTTAAGCGAGATTATATCGAAATATGAGTGAAAATTAAACAAACTAAGAATGTTACTTTACCAACAACAGGAAGTGATAATAATTAATTAACGAAATCAAGTATATAATTTTAGTCAATTCACAATTCAATCTCGATCCGGTCAACTTTCAATCTGCGTTCGTAGAAAAATTACTAGAATTGGCCTCCAGTTGTCTAGTATAGTTTCGCGCTTAATTTGGGATGGGATGGGATGGCGCTGTGTAAATTGTCCAGAATTATTTATTTATTTATCTCAAGTTCCTCCTTGCTTCGGGGGACACGTTAAGCCATCGGTTACCGCTGTTGTCATTAGAAGACAGTCGTTAAGCCAAGTCAGTGGAATTTAGGAGGCTTGAAAACACTGGCCTCCGCCAACCCGCAGTTGAGCAGCGTGGTGGAGTATACTCTATACCTAAGAATAACAAACAGTTAGGGATACGGG
Organism: Hypsopygia costalis; assembly: GCA_937001555.2. NCBI lineage: Eukaryota > Metazoa > Arthropoda > Insecta > Lepidoptera > Pyralidae > Hypsopygia > Hypsopygia costalis. The sequence goes on along the minus strand of OW443334.2, from coordinate 16,463,477 downwards.
TCGCCGTATCCCAGCAGTGGGATAACAAGGGTTGACGACGACTGCTAATGTAAATGACATGGAAAATTGTGTTTTCAACTAAAATATGCTCCGGGCATTATGTAAAGTTTGCTGCGTGATTTATCTTACACACACCAGAGTGTCTGGTGCTTTGCGTAATTTGCCAAAGGCATGTATAAAAACTTTTATACACTATAAATATATCAATATATAAAAACCTTTTTAATTTTCTTAAAGATTTCAAAGCAATAGCAAAGTATTACTATTTTTTATACAGTAGCGCATCGACTTTGACGTGGGACGATGCGCCGCCAGCGTAGGTATTCACATGGTCGTTCGCCGATATGTAAGGGTTGTCACAAAATTCGAAATCAAATAATCTTTAATATTTTTATAAAATAATCATTTATTAACAAGAATAAAATATACATATTTACAAATGTTGCTCGGCTAAATACTTACGTGAAGGTTTATTGAAATCTTGAATATAAACCCTAAAATATAGGTGAATAAAAACCTCTAAAATATTAACTCTAAAATCATAACAGTTGGATAGACAAATAATTACTCCTTCTGTGCCCGACATCTCAACTACTCCAATAGTAAGTTGTAAACAAAATAATTACACTTTGGGCAAGAGCATGCGCCGTAAAGAATACATATACCTACCTACTTACCATTGAAATCCCCGGCAGGTTGGAGTTAGAGTTACGAAGTATTAACTATTTAGTCATCTGTCGTTGCAGCATAAGAATTCGGTTATTTGTTGTATACTTATAGTTGGAGTACCTTGCACTTCACCAACAATATAGCTACATACATTTCAAGAAAGACAAAGTAGGTAGGTTATTACGAAATTATAGGAATTCTTGTTGTGTTTCGACGTCGAGTTACAACCGTATACAGACCAAATTGTATGCACCATTATATTCAATAGGAATCACTGAATGTAAATTCAAAAAACCGGACAAGTGCGAGTCGGACTCGCCCACCGAGGGTTCCGTAGGTACGTAGTATCATTATTAAATTTGATATTTTTCTTTATAAATAAGAAATAATGCGTCGAAAAAAATAAATAAAATATATTTTGCAATGTGTACATCAAGCCCTTTCATATGATACCCCATTTGAACTAATAGTTTCAATTTGAAATTTCGACACCCTATAAAAAATATAGACCACCTATTTTTTAAGATCTATTTACAAATGTATAGTTTTGAGATTTATTCCTGTACTTGTAGTCTATAACGATGTTACTTGCCAAATTTCATAGTTCTAGGTCAACGGGAAGTACCCTATAGGTTTTGATTCCCTTGAGTGTGTCGAAATATGCGTTTTTTGCTGAATAAACGGCCGTAACTTTTTTCTACGTAAACTTAGCAGTTTGATTTTTTTTTAACTTCATGGGACCGTAGACCTGAGTATACAGTTCAAATTTCAGCTTGATACCTCCACGCATTCTCGACATAGAAATTCTTGACAGACAGACAGACAGACAGACAGACAGACAGACAGACGGACAACAAAGTGATCTTATAAGGGTTCCGTTTTTCCTTTTCAGGTTCGGAACCCTAAAAACGTTTAAAACACTCAGTACGCGCACGTGACTGCCTTTCACGCAAGCTCCCACAAACTGCGCATGTTTGTGGGACGCTGACCGCGTCCGCCGTTCTCCGCGGGTTCCCCTCGTCCCGGGCTCGTCATAAAATAATTAATTATTTTATGACGAGCCCGGTGGTCGAATGGCTAGCAATAGCTACTTTGACTCCGAGGTCGCGGGTTCGATCCCCGCTTATTTAAGCATTTATCAGTTATCTAGTACCCGTAATACAAGTTTTGTGCTTAATGTGGGACTAAATGGCGCTGTGTAAATTGTCCAGAAATCGATACCTCCAATGAACACTACGCCAACTCAAAACATACACATCCAGATACACACCGCTAATATGAGTTATACATTTACTTAGTTGTTTGTATTTGTCGATTTTGTTGTGTCTGTGTGTCTTTTATAAATAGAATTCAGGTAGCATAATGTTACTGAATTAATGAATCGATTTAGATAAAAAAAGAAAACTATCGAAATTTTAGTTGGCGTAGTGTTTCTTGGAGGTATCGAAATATTCATTTATTACTTAGTTATAAAATAATTTATTAAGATAGATTTAATAAAAGTACCATATCATCATTATTATCAGCTTGTATCTTCAAACTCTCTTTAAATCTTGTAAATAAACAGTAAATCGTTTTACATACTGTACTCGCTGGTGGTAATAACATTTTCATATTATATAGCGTACATTTGAGTACAAATATTAATACAAAAGTATGATCTATGTTTCGCCAGGGAAATCTATTCTTTCGCCAAGTATATTTTGGGGATGCAATGTTTCAAGGAAATATACATGCTATAAAATTGAGACAAAGTATGAGATATTTTGTTTAATTTTGCATGAAATGTCCATTATGCGATATTTTATTTCATCTGGCATGAAATGTTCTATTAGTGCTGTAAATAGTAGCGTTGTAATCTATGGCATCGTTGCGCATGCCGGTCTAAACGATCACACAAGTTAAGCAACGTCGTCGATCGTATCCTGTCTGTGGATGGGTTTATTTATGCTCTCAGTATTTTCAGATTGTTGTCAACGAAAGATGGTCGCTTGAATACATTAGTGGAGACGAGTGTGTTCGGCATTAGACAGTTGAGTGGCGTGGTGGAGTACGCTCTAAGCCGCCTGCTTTTAAGAGCAGACACTTACCCCAGCAGTGGGATGACTATGATTTGATAATTTAGTTCTCTATGATTTATTATATTGATGATGATTATTTAGTTCTCTATGACACAATAGCTAAAAAAAACCTGCTTCATATATTTTAGTCCAGAACATTTTTTTATATCACTAAGGTGTAAAACAAGCATGCGGCCCGCCTGATGGTAATTATTACCCCAACCAATGAACGCCTGCGACACGAGAGGCATCACACGCGCGTTTCCAACCCTGTAAAAACCTCTTCATGCCCTTATTGAAGAACCCCATACTGTAGTCTTTTGGTAGTTTTATACGGAAACAGCTGATTTAATTATCTTTGGTTATAAAATGGCAATGAAAATTATAGCTTGTGCACGAAGACAAAACAATAAATATTTAAAATAATATTTTGACGAGCTCGGTGGTCGAATGGTTAGCAATGGCCACTTTGACTTCGCGATCCCCACACAAGACAAACATTTGTGTACATCAACATGTCTGTTTGTGTTGGTTTGGGTGCTTTCTATATATTATATGTATGTATTTACAAAAAAAATGTATATATGTACATATATCAGTTATCTAGTTCTCATAGTACAAGCTTTGCTTAGTTCAGGACTATGGCGCTGTGTAATTTGTTCAGGGATATTTATTTATCTAGTATGTATTTATATTTATGATCTGTATCATTTATTACAAAAATAACAATATGTTATTGACTTGCCTTGCAAATTTTCTCAATTTTGCTGGCAATATACAATTAAATCTAACAGTTTGAAACAGCGCAGATATTTCGGTCAGATAATACTAAGTGAGAAAAACTGTTAGTTCTTGCAACGGGTGATTGTAGGTAAAAAATATATAAAAATTATATACTTGATTTAATTAATTAATCATTATCAACTCTTATTGTTGACAAAATACCACTACTAATTTATTTAAATTCCGGTCATATTTCAATATAATCTCACTTAAATTAGACTTTGAAGTGTCATATTGCGTTACAAGAATACCAATTTTGACAATTGTGCGATTGAGACTGAATGAGAACTGGATTTTGCCTACATTTTAATTACGAGAATTGCCCCACTGTTGTTAATTTTTAATTTGAGAGTAATTTTACGACGTACACATTTTATTTTTAATTAAAAGTAAATGCTATCATCCACAGCTACTGAATAGAGCAGACCTTTTCAAATGTAACATAAAAGAATCTGAAAAGCACTGCAATATCAGCGAGTATCAATGTTGAATGCAGCCCAAAACGAACTCCATTCACTTATGTGAAGCAGCGAATTTGTATGTGACAAAATATTAAAAATCATCTGTAGACTATATTCAAATAATAATTATTAAAACTTTCGCGTTGCATGATTAAAATTATAATAACCACAGGAATTAACGCGATCATGCATCATCATCATCAGGTCATTTTAGTCTCCACTACATGGAGCACGACCCTCTCTCGTCCGTCCCAGAGAGAAGGAGGATTTGGCCTACACTCCCCACGCTGGCCAAACGGGTTGGGGTGTAAGGTATTTTTCCATACCTTTATTATTGCCTGACGTTTCGACCAGGGGCCCTACCGCCGAAGCTGAAACCGATTACCATCGAATATTTTGATTATAAAAATTCGTATTTTGTTTTAGTTATTGTCAAACTTCTTCAGCTTAATTGGTAGAGCAACAGCGTGTCTATCAGCTAAGCGAAACATAAATACTATACACGCTGAAGTTTGATTTTTGCAATCGAAAATCCGAAGGAAAAAGGCTTTAGCTTAGTTGTAGGCTCCCAGGTTGCACCGGCCGTGGTTAGAGGCGGACTGTCTCAGCGGTTTTTTTGGCAGGATTTCGTAGGCTCTTTTTCAGATTCGTCAGACTTGCCTTGCTCGATGAATCGGTGTAGGGTTGGACTTGGCGTGTTAGGGCCTTAGGTGCTTATAAATTCATTTCGTTCGCGCAGGAGTCCCCTCCGAGTGGGCAGCGGCCATTTGCGGCAGGCCCTCCCCAGGGGAAACCAGTGCTGTTTTCAGTGTTGGAACCCCACGGTCGGGAGGGCCATGCTGATCCGCCGCGGGGGGCTCGTTGTTGCTTTATCCTTCGTGCTAAAAGCACAGCAATCCATATCGAAAAACATAAAGAATCTTTATCTACCCCCATGAATCACCGACCTAGACAACGGAGACAGAGTGACACCGCTGAGACAGTCAGCCTGTGACCACGGCCGGTGCATCCTGGTCGAAACGTCAAGCAATAATAAAGGTATATTAAAATACCTTACATGCACGATCGCATTAATTCCCGTGGTTATTATAATTATATTCAATTATATCATAATAATATTGTATCATATTTTATCATTCATTATTGATACAAATGTACATTAAAACTACTTCCTGAATTAGAAGTCTAATCAGTATATATTTAAAAACTTGTATGAAACAACAAAGTAAATTGAATATATGTTTTATAATACTGTATCCTCCTGACGTAAAGCGATTCGCTCGCCGCCGCCCCCACTACCAACACAGCAACTGCTGTCTTCCTCGCACCTCCCTTGCTGGTAGAAACACCTACCTGTTACCATTACATGAAACCATACCATAGACATGAAAAAGCGAGATTGCGAGTGCGAGTAGGTAGACACAAGAGAGCGGCAGGGAGTGGCCATACTGTACATAGTGCTATTATTTATTTATTTATTTTCTTCGTACATCTTACATTAAAATACATATAATTTCGCCAAACTGTATGCCAGTTTGTTGGCGACTTGATAGGCACTCATTACATAAAGAACACACACGTCACATATATTACTTACACTATTATGTAGTATATATACTGTGAGCGAACATTAGAGCAACTAGTGATACAGGTACTGTCAGTCAATGTCGGGCAATACCCGTACCACCAGTCACTCCCATGCAAGACTCACTCACACCTCTTCTTCATTTACTCTATCCAGTAACCAATTAAATAATTTTCTTTTAAATGCAAATTGGCTACGACATTCTGTTACACAAAAAATTTGATTAAGTATTTGTATTATACTGTGCATGCAATAGATGTGTCTAATCAAGTATGAACATTGGTACGGGTATATGAACAATGCGATGCTGAGTAATATTTGCGATATTTCATGTTGCGAGCGTTAATATGCCTACGGTAACCGCTTCACATCGGGCGGGCCGTATGCTTGTCTGCCACCCGTCATAGTATAATAAAAAACAATATTAATATTCTTTTAAATATCTATTATTTTAATTACACAAATAACATAATAACAGATGGTTACACAGATCACTGAACCATAATATAAAAATACCATTTTTGCACAAATACACAGAATTGCTTTTTTTATACAAAGTAGGGTGGCAAACAAGCATGTGAAGCGGTTACCGTAGCCATGTTAACGTTCGTAACATGCAATATCGCTCGCGCGCTGCCACCCCTGCTGCCAACGCGACCTCACTCACTCGCAAGAAAACGACAACCCATAAGGGAATTGTAACTTGGCTGCGGTATTCTGTAAGATCCCCAACTTCTGTAACTTCCCCAGTCGGCAGCTTATACATACACTATGCCCTAAGTCTCTTTCGCCAGAGCCTCGTTAGTCTATCAGCAGGGTGCACAGGTGCAGGTGAGTTTGGCTTTGGTTCAAAAATGGTGGTGAGCCACGTATATCCCAATGGTCGTTTAAATTAATTAAAAAATATCAAAATGTGCGGAGCATCTGCGTATCTCATACATCATTCTGGGGTGTAAGTGGTTCATCAAGATCTTTGAACTAAGCCAACTTCACCTGCACGCGGTGCACCCTGCTGACTGACAAACGAAGCTCTGGCGAAAAGAGAGGTAGGGAGCGTAATTGTAAGCTACCCGACTGGGGAATGTACCTCCACCTCACAGAATACCGCAGCCAAATAACGGTTCCCTTGAGGGCTGTTGTGTTCCTGTGAGTGAGTGAGGTCACCAGAAGGGAAGGAGATGCTGCGATGGCAGCGGGGGTGGCGGCGCGCGAGCGTTATTTTATGTTGCGAGCGTTAATATGGCTACGGGAACCGCTTCACATAAGGCGGGCCGTATGCTTGTCTGCCACCCAACGTAGTAAAAACAAAAAAATACTGCGTTCAGCACAATGAGCAAAATTATAAGAAATATATTCGTCGCGTCTCCCAGTATATCCATTTTTCAAAAATCTTCAATAAACTGACACAAATAGCCTACGATTTCAATAAAATAATAGACTTAATTGTTTGGTCACACAATGCCTCATCAATCAAGTCTTTAGATTGAGAGTACTTGATGCTTGGCAGACTTGTAGCTCAAATCAGGTCAAGGATAATAAATCTTTAAATAATAATTTTATATAGACGTTAATGATGGCCGGGTTCATAGAGTCATAGTACAAATATTAAAAGTGTCATACAGGACTATTGATAAAATCACTCGTAGTAACATTAATACTTATAATTTACTTTAATTATTGTTATTGATTCTATATAAATCTATTTTAACCAGTAGCTTCACTGTTTTACACACCTTAACTAGACTAGAACCACCTTGAACATTAGCATTAGCTTTAATTTTAAGCTAACGTCTTTACTGTAATAACTTTTAAACTTTCGCGTTACACAAATAAAATTATATTAATCACGGAAAATAACGCGATCGTGCATGTTAGGTAGTTTTACATACCTTTATTTTTCATTTCGACCAGGGCCCTAACGCCGAAGCTGAAGCCGATTCCCATTGAATATTTTGATAGCAAAAATCAAACTTGTCCTTAGATTAGTGGTAATTGTGTTTCTCTTAGCTGGTAGAAACTCTGGAGCTCTACCGATTTAGACGAAGATGTTTGTCAATAACTAAAACGTAAGAACTATGTCTCGAATCAAAATATGCGATGGTAATCGGCTTCAGCTTTGGCGGTAGGGCCCCTAGTTGCACCGGCCGTAGTCTTAGACCGTGGTGCCAATCAGCCCGTGTAATTGTACAGTGCAGCGCGTAGGCACGCAAGTCGCATTATTGAACACATAATAAATAATATATGTGTCTGATGGCTTAGACTGGACTTTGAATTTTCCTTTGTGATCACATAGGAACACCTCGAAGGTCATCATCATCAGGTAATTTTAGTCTCCACTACAGGAGCACGACCCTCTCTCGTCCGTCCCTGACAGAAGGAGGGTTTGGCCTACACTTCCCACGCTGGCCAGACGGGATGGGGAGGCCTGATATAATGTTCTAGAATATATTTCCCTTAATCGCCTTGTACGACATCCACGGGAGGACACGGAGTGATTCTATTCTAGTCTGCCAGAGACCACACGGCCTCGAAGGTGAATATCGCCAAATACTAAACTCATTCGATTAAGGCAGAGCCGTATCCCAGCAGTGGGATGCATATGGGTTGATGCCGGATAAAACAGAAAACAGACAAATGGAAAACGAACAACTGAAATTCAATTTTCCGTTGGCCTCATCTATCAAGAGCACTCGTGGTTTGTTGGCTTAATTTACGACAAGACCGGTAATAATTCGTACCGGCATTCGTAAAATATTGTCATTAGTTCCGGAGGGAAATAAATGTTTTATTATTACTGTGTTTGGGTCGGTTTTGTTATTTAATGGAGTGTAAGGAACTCACCGATATCTTTAGAGCCTAAATCAACCTCACCTGCACTTGTGCACCAAGTGCAGCTGAGGTTGATTTAGGCTGTCGACTAGCTAACGAGGCTCTGGCGATAGACGCCAACCCGCCTGCCTCCCTAATGACAGTACCTAATGAGTTGCAACCACAGTATATGGTGCCTGGTACACAGCAGCTCTGCTATTCCGGGTCAAGATGGCAACCGATGACCTCAAAACAGTGGCTGGAAGCAGGTGGATGCGGAAAACGGAGGATCACATATGATGGAAAGCATTAGGGAAAACCTATATTTAGCAGTGGATGGATACAGGCTGATTATGATGATGATGATGGTTTAACCAGTATCCATGTATACTCCATGTAAGTACTAGTGATAGTAAATAACTCATATATGATAAAATAGTTACATAGTAACAGTAATAGGTGGTATTGAGTCATTAAGGGACTTTTGCCTCTCCTTGGGTTTAGGTTTAGGTTGTGTTCAGAGCAATGATGTGATAATTACTATAAATATGACCTACCCATACTAAATTGCGTCGGAAAACGGTTCCTGTCGCATGTGAGAGAGAGAGAGTATATCTATCCTTATCATCTCGGTGCTTTAATATACTTGAAAATAGAAAATAGAAATATATTTATTTCAACATCAGAAATAAACAAAGTACACATAAACAACACAAATAATATATTACATTATAATAGAAAGAGTGATGTTGAAATTTTGGCCCACCCTCAGGTATCATTGCTGGGATCACAGAGTGATCTCAGCCCTGTTTTTCAGTGTAGGCCAAATACACTGCTGTCTCTTTCACTCGCTGAGTGAGTAATCGGCGCAGTGGCATCTTTATTCCTTGTATAAAATATGAAATTTACCTAAAATATCAAATATTATTGTGTACTTTCATGTGATATGATTCCTTGGGCTTTATTTACTTTATCAACATAAGTTGTGAATTTTCGTATAAATTAATGATTATTAAAGGCGAATAACTAAAAGGTAAAACATTTTAAAGTTCCACCATTAATATTGAATGGTGTTCGTTAATCCGGATTGGCATGAGTTTGTATACAACGTAAATAATACATGCATGTAATAAAATTATATCTGGCCCTTTTTGATATTAGTGCTTAAATGCAACAGCCCTTGCTGATGTCTGTGTATATAGAATATAGGTTTTTTTTATTCCGTCGGGTGCAGACAGACAAGCTGGTCAGCCAGATTTGATGCGGTTACCGTTGCCATATTAACGCACGTAATGTAAAATATAACTAGCGCATCGCCATGCCTGCTGCCAATGCAGCAACTCCTCCCTTTCTGGTGACATCACTCACTCACAGGAACAACAACTCTCAAGGGAATCGTATTTATACAACTGAATAATCGTATAGATATTTATACAATTGTATAAATAACTTTTATCCAACTTTTTATACAACGTTGGCCGTGTGGTTTCCGGCCGACTAGAATAGAATCACTCAGTTTCTTCCCGTGGATGTCGTACAAGGCGACTAAAGGAAATACATTATCAAAATATCGATCAGGCCTCCCCAACCCGTTTGGCCAGCGTGGGGAGTGTAGGCCAAATCCTCCTTCGAGAGAGGGTCGTGCTCCTGTAGTGGAGACTAAAATGGACTTGATGATGATATGATAATAATATCATATCATCGTATAAACGAATATTTGTATTTTTGTTTGTTCAAGTTTGTATGTTGAACCGTTCAAATAAATATTTCGTGTATAGATCAGCGAGTAACATAGGCTATATTGTACCCGTACGAAGCAAACTCCCGCCCGGTGTTTTAATGAATTGCTTTCATAAAGTGATTGGACAAAGCGAGTGAAAATGGCTGGTGTTGAATATAGTACTCAAAACCTTTCATCTGAGATTGAGAGCTTCTAAAAATATATGGAAATATTCTTTCCGTGAAATCAGCATAAGACAAGGAATACGAATACGTCTATATATCGTTTTAGGTCCTTGTAAAAAGACATCGCAAGCGAATTCTCCCGCTGGCGAACGGGTCTCTTTTCAATTTGTCTGAGGATTTGGAGCTTACTATGACAGCTCTACGTAGAGATGTTAATGTAGAAGTTTATTGTTTCTGTATTGTATATATAGCTTACTATAACTACTGACTACTGTATGTACGTACTCTCGTACGTGTTACGTATCCTAGATAATTGGTAATTGAGACCTCTCGATTGTTTTTACACTGAACCGATTATAATGTCCAGTAAACAGGTGAACGTTGTAAATGCTTTCTATGTGTTATGCATACATGTATTTACAAAAAAAAATGTATTTAAGTATAAAATTCATTTCAGATCATTCATTTCATTCATACCAGAATTCATCGAAACCCCATTTAAAAAATCTTATCGCGAGAAATGAAGATTCTCGCTAGGACTCTGTCGGGTATTATAAAACAAGACCGTCGATATCAGGACATGCCATAAATCAATCTTTACAATTAAAGAGAGTGGATTGATCAAAACGCCTTCTTTCGCGATACGCAGGTAAAAGGCACATAAATATCCTCTTTACCGATGAATAAATTTTCACGATTGAAGAACACTACAATAAGCAAAATGATAAAGTGTACGCTCACAGTTCTAAAGAAGCTGCTCAAGTAGTCGGAAAGGTACAATGTGGTCATCATCATGTGTCAGTGATGGTTTGGTGGGGCGTGTCTTATCAAGGAGTCACAAAACTACATTTTTGTGAAAAAGGAGTGAAAACTTCAGCCAAAGTGTATCAAGATACAGTCTTGGATCATGTTGTGAAACCTCTCAGCAATACACTTTTTAAAAACATACCTTGGACTTTCCAGCAGGACTCTGCACCTGGTCACAAGGCACGAACTACCCAAGCCTGGCTTGAAACCAACGTTCCGGACTTTATAAGAGCTGAAGACTGGCCCTTATCTATCCCTTTAAACTTCAAATTATGGTCAGTTTTAGAGGACATGGCCTGCTCTAAACGACACAGTGACCATTGAGTCTCTTAAAAAATCTTTGGAGCAAGCAGTGGCGAAATTTCCCTTGGAATCAGTGCGTAAATCCATAGATTCGTGGCCAAACAGATTAAACGCCTATATAAAATCTAAAGGTGGCCATTTCGAATAGAATATATTTTATTTTTTGCCGAGACTTTATTAAATATGTAGGTATAAATTATAATAATATTACATTACTTCATAAAAAAAATGCATTTTCATTTGTAACAGAACTTATGGCTGGACTAGGTATATATATAAGACTAGCGGCCCGGTACGTGCTTCGCTACGTATAAAGTGAAATAATAAAAAAAAATATTTAAACATCAAATTCATTTATTCAACCAAAAAAAATATTTATTAATTGCTAGCTATTTTAAAACTTAATCCAAAACATTTGGATAAACAATTTTTTATTTTTTTATTTTTTAGTATGAATAAACAAACGTCTGGGGGGGGGGTACCGACTCTCGAACAGGCAACATAAAGTCGAAGTACGTCCAAAATGAAATGACCGCATGAATGACCAACATGCTTGTACTGTCAACACTGAAAAAAGTTTCAATTTGACAACACAATCCCCATCTGAAAAAAGTTTCAATTTGACAGCAAAATCCCCATTAACAAAATTATCCCCCATTTATTGAATTCATTTATTACAAAAAAATTGATAAATGAAGAACCGCTCTACCGATTTTGTGCAAACTTCACATAAACCATTTACTAAATAGTCCGAACAAAGCCTAAACATTTGGTTTGGATAGGTGAGCCCCTTCTTCACTACATAGTATAAAACAAAGTCGCTTTCTCTGTCCCTATGTCCCATTGTATGCTTAAATCTTTGAAACTACGCAACGGATTATGATGCGGTTTTTTTTAATAGATAGAGTGATTCAACTGGAAAGTTTATATGTATAATATATGCATAACATAGTAGAAAAACACTGATAATTTAGAGGTTTCTAATGTGATGTCGTAAATAAACACATTTTTTTGCTCTTTCATTGCAAACGCTGGCTGAACCCAACGAGATAGATCAAAATAACGTAGTACAGTATTGTTCACCTTAAAATGGTCTACAAAAAAGTTCGCGATGGTATATGTCTATCTCTTAGTGGTAACACACAATAACCGTTATTTTATCATTTGCTTTTTACAAGAAATAATGCCTTATTTACGAAGCGATTTTAAGCAATACAGAATTAATCCTTATCCAATTAAGTACCTTAAATACATTGCGCATTTAATATAGATCAATATGGCCCTTCTCAGCATGTAATTTAAATGAATAGTTTAGAAGATATTACACATTTAAAATGCAGGGACATAACGGCTGTGGCGGTACCGGCCGCGGAGCCGGCGGCGTGTGCCTATAACTGGGGAAGGACTGGATAGGACAAAGCGCAAAGACCTTCTGTAGTACATTTAGTATCAGCATTGCACCCGTGCGAAGCCGGGGCGGGTCGCTAGTGAGTTATAAAATTACAACGAAAAGTGGCATTGATTTTTATATATATAGATATATAGTATGTATACTAACTAACTAACATAGTAACACTACATACAGCTTTGCTTAGTTTTAAAGTATATATTAGTTTTATTATACATATTTGTTTATTATTAATCTCTCTTAAATCACGGGTCTAGCCCGGTCATTTGATAGGCGTGCGCGGGGATATGGATCCAACGCGTAGAGGCCCCTTTGAGAAGTTTGATGTAATGTTGTACGCCCGCCGTGACCCGCTCCAGGATATGTCAATGAAACGATATACCCATGAGCAGGTCTCGGCAGGCGTTGAGACTATTGCGAAGTGTGATGGGAAATAAATGGGCTATGGAGATGAGATCTGGGTGAACTTAATACCGGGCTATTGCAGAAGAGGGACGGACGCCTGCCATAACCGCTTTTATTGCTAGTTATTTGCGACAGGCGGCGGCTTGCCACTCACTAGATGGGCCCCCGAAATGCCAGGAAAACGGCCGGGGGCAACACCGGTGTGAGTGACTCAGGGATGTCGAGAGGTGTGCTGAGCTTTCTTCGAAGTTACTCGCGGCGTGATGCCCTTTAACACTTCCACCCCTGGAGCATATAGCTCTAACGGCTCCTCTCTGGACGGCCAATGAAGGCAAGCCAGAGCTGAGAGTCCTGCGGGCCTTCTTGTGTTTACACTCCGACCGACGAAGGCACGCCGAAGACGAAGGCCCTGACCGACTCTCTGGAGACTCGGTACCCGTGGTGTCGTTACTCACGAACAGCTCGCCACAAGCTGCCCTGCGGGCTTATTAATATTATTAATAATATTTGTTTGTTTAACATATTTAGTGTCTAAGATATAAATAAATGAGAAAGTTTGTGAGGATGGAAGCATATGAATGAATTTTAAACAAATTAAATTCAGTTCTAAAAGCATAGAGCCTTGAATCGTACATTCAATCATTTATTCTATACTGAACGCGGATAAAGCAATTTTACGAAAAAGAGAATAATACCGCTACTGTGATTATTTACATGCATAAAAAGTGCTGACAAGCAAATCAAGATCACTCCATTTGCTGCCTCGCAATCACGAAGATCCATCGTTTCCACGATCCATTAGACAGAACCCCAATTTTGTAAGACTTTTGCTCCACTTTGCTCGCGGAATAAAAAGATGGAATTTTATATTTCATAATTTGTTGGGCGCGAGGATATATAATATTTTTGAGTCATTATACGCTGTTGGAGGGCTTACCTGGAAGTTTATCAATTTAATAGAAAAATTTAAAATTTATTTTTCTAAAAGAGGTAGAGGGTTTTATGGGGTCTCTGATTACGATTTCGAGGTCAGATTTTTCAAAATGGCGTCCAATCGCAAAGTTTCTCAGATCAGCACCAAACTCGGTATCTAGAGGTTTTTGGGGTCTAGGATCTCGATTATCTCGATATAAGGCCAGATTTTTGACATTTTATAGCCTTGAAAATGTCAACAGATTTTAAAAACGACAAGAGATAGCCATGGAGTTACATAGTTAAAAGTGATCAGAATAGTGAGACCCTGGTTAAGGATCATGAAAAAAATCATAGAGCCGGATTCAAAACGGCCACCATATAAGCACCTCCTGAATACTTTCAACGAGGCCGTAGGCTGAGTTGTAGCGAACTCTATTAGAGTTCAAATTGTCCCTGTGTCTCGGACAGACGGACAGACAGACAGCGGAGTCTTAATAATAGGATGTGTGTTAATTTCGTGTGAAAAGAGACCAACGGGTTTCCTTTGCACACGCAACCCTAAAAAACAAACATTGGTAAATGATCTATCAACGCACAGTTCAAACCATTTCGATATAGATTATATCGATCGGGTTAAAATTAGGCATTTATGTAGCGTATAACGTATTGTACGCCGATTAGCGAAAATGGCTCTGACAATAGAGAAGTAGGTAAATAGGTACAGCGTGTTTGTAAGCTGCCCCATTGGGGAAATATCTCCACTTCACAGAATAACGCAGCCAATAGGTAACAATTCCCTTGAGGGTTGTTGTGTTCCTGCATGTGAGTGAGGTCATCAAAAAGGAACAAGTTGCTGTGTGCATTCACGAATCATATTTCATATTACCAGCGTGAATACAGTTTTAATTACGGATACGACAACCGCTTGATATCAGGTGCGTCGTATGCTTGTCTGCCACCCGAGTTAGATAGATATGTAGGCAGATATAAAAAAATGAGTTTATATTATACGGCCAATAATGAACGGTCTGGCTGATGCATAGTTGGAAGTCATATATATGAATTTATGGGGTGTGTATTGTTGGCTGCGGCCTGTGCTGTGCATTTCTGGTCGAACAATATCAGTTCGTGTCAATTTGTACGGTCAATAAATAATTTAAAACCCAATAATGTACAGTCTTCACAAGAACAATTCATGTACATTGGCTTCCATTTTTTTTATATACCTACTACTGCGTAGTACTATTACTTGTACTGTGATAATCAACATATGGCCCTCCTGATGTGAAGCAGTTACCGTAGCCTTATAAATTCTCCCAAATCGCAACATAAATTGTATTTTTTTCAACATCTAGCTAACATTAATCGAACATTAAGAGGATTTACAGGGTCGGCAACGTGAATGGTATTGCAGGCGTCCATAGGCTGCGGTAACTGCTGACATCAGTCGGGCCGTATGCTTGTTTTCACCTTAGTGGTATAAAATAATCTGATGGTTTAACTTAAAATCTGATCTACTTTTTATCTTAATACGCCGAATAGAATAGAAGTTATAAATTGCAAGCAGACGCTGAAGTGCACGCAGACGCAGTCGGGGGCGCCCGCTAGTCATAGTTACATTCCCAGTACTCGACTGCAAGTTAATAATGTCCAAATTTATAACCCGATAGTTATTATCAACGGAATAAATGTACAACTGGAGACAGAAGCTCGATATCTTGGACTAATTATAGACAGCGAAATGCTTTTTGTTAAACATATTAACCTTTCGCGTGCCGCAATCCCATGGTGGGTACAGCGTTGATTCAGCGCTAAACATCGCGGACTGCGAGGGGTTAATGTGAAAAAATCTGCGTAGTGTTTTACAAACTAAAAATTTTATATGTCACAAGGAAACAGATTTCGGAAGATGTAAGGGTACTTTAGACCTTCTGACATTATCACTTTTTAACTACTGCAGTATACGTCCCACGATGGTACATCAAAACAAAAAACGCTATTCAACGCGACCAGTATGCGTGTGCCAGAGTCTATTTTAGGTAAATCAGAATTTTCCTTCTGATTTTCATATTGAATATGTTATTCATTGAATATGATATGCCAAAATAGAATCTTGCACACGAATTCTCACATACACACTCTTGACATACACACAAACACGTACACACACACACACACACAGTGAATTTTATATTTTTATCGTATCGTTATTTTTCCCCCATCTCTAGCGAGAAGCCGGGCCGGGTCGGGTCGCTAGCATATTATTTGAGTATGTAAATATATTAAAATTGGAAGTACATCGTAACTTTGATGCGACAATCTTTCCCTCGTCATACAACTGTCAGCAGATTTAAATAAAGAGATTGATGTAGCGTGATAGAATTATGAGGTTGGACAGGAAATTGTGAAAATTTGCAATGATATTTTGTTTGCATGTATAATGGCAATACGAGAGAATCCCGATTACCAGGATTAAACCAGACTATACGGAAATGCAGACCAATTCTCGCAATATTGCAGAATCGAATTTGAATTATGAAAACTGACTAAAAATTGTGTACTTGTTTTTATTTATTAACTAGCTGGCCCGGCGAACTTCGTATCGTCTTTAAATATTTTTACGTAAATTTTACCGATTTTTTAATAGTTATTCTGCTATACGGGGCGGAAACAACTCCAACAAATCAAAGATCAATTATTATCAAATCTTTATGATTACACCAGTATAGGTTCGACATGTCCTATTTCTCTTTCACCAAAGCCCCTTTTGCTAGCCGGTGCGATGCACCATGTGCAAGTGAAGTTGGTTTTGGCTTTTAAGATAGTACTGAGCCACACTCAATCCAAAATAACTTTATGTTGGAGAGAATTATAAGTGCTTCTGTTTTATAATTGAGTTAAAAACTATCCCATATCTCAAGTTGGATCAAACTGCACACGTGTGCAAAATTAGATTTAAATCGATTCAGTAGTTTCGGATTCCATCGTGGACAAATAACGTGACACGAAATTTTTATATGTGTAGATTACCCTACCAAATTACTTTACACCGCCATTTGTTACAATAGTAGATATGGTACTCACAGATAATTATGAACAATCAACATTTTGTCGAATGCTCACTTTTCATTTTTGTACTTACGTGTGTATTTTATTATAGCATTTAAACCTCAATAAATTATTATGCCTCATGCCCTCAATTCAATATACGACAGTTCAACAATTATATATAAACATTAGTCCCTACGCGACAAATTTCCGTCAATAAAAAATATGATCTCGGAAAGAAAATGCCTCTTGAGTTTCTTTGAATAGCATAATCAATTTTAAGATAGAATGTTGCCCATTTGTATCTGTTTTGTAATTCGCTTCCTTTTTCCTCAAATGTTGGCATGCTGCATTTGTTGTCTCTACTTATTTATTATTTACTAGCGACCAGCCACGACTTTGTACGGGTAGAACTTTATTGGTTTACGCGGCGCATGCTCTCAGTTGTGATTTTTTCCGACATCTTCAATAATTATCGGCATATTTTGAACATGTCTGTTTGTATTGGTCTGGGTGTTTTCTACGTATTATAAGTATGTATTTACAAAAAAATAATAATATTTAAGTACATTTATCAGTTATCTAGTACCCATAACACAAGCTTTGCGCTTAATTTGGGACTAGATGGCGCTGTGTAAATTGTCCAGAAATATTTATTTATTTATTTTAGACGTCGTCGTCAACCCTTATTCATCACTCTGCTGAGATACGGGTCTCCCCTCAATCGAAGGGGTTAATAAGAACACGCTGCCATGCAGCTAGTTCCACCACGCTGTTAAACTGCGTGTTGGCGGTTTTAGACAATATACGTAAATATGAATAAATAGTTACTTAATTTAAACCTTCCTCATGAATCACTCCATCCATTGGTGAAACCGCATGGAAATCCATTGCTAAGTTTTTAGTTCAATATTCAGATTTGAGATTATCGGATTCAATAATTCCTGAAGCGGCGAGTGGCTTTGTTTTTAAACGACTCCAAAAAAGGATGGGCTGTATTTTTTTCAATGTTTGTTACTTAATTACTCCGTGATTTATAAACCGATTTGAAAAAAACATTTTTTATTTGAAAGAGTATACTTCCAGATTGGTTCCTTATTTTTTTCATCATCATCATCATCACCAGCAGCCTGTATCTACCCATTGTTAGGTTTGTTATTTCATTACTCCGTTATTTATAAACCGATTAGAAAAAAACTTTTTTTATTTGAAAGAGTATACTTCCAGATTTCTCTCATATTTTTTTCATCGTCATCATCATCATCAGCCTGTATCTACATACGTAAATGTAGAGTAATGTTTGGAGACGGTTTTTTTTGTTAAAATTGTAGAATGTAGTAAGTAGCTTTCGCCCGCGACTTCGTATGTGAATTTAAAGGTGACTCGTGGGCAATTCTAAAATTCTTATTTCTTAATTTTTATCTACACACAGAAATGCGGGTCACTAAAGTACAGAAAAAAATCTACATTTTTATATTTTATATATTTATATTTTCGCAGTATGAGACAAATCTTTACCTAACTGAAAAACTATCGAATATTTAAATTTTTAATGTAGGTACATTTCACACAATATGTCAAACAAAATGTAAATTCCTAAATTTGTATCATAGAATATTCTTGGGAGCAATGAAATCATTTCATCTTAACTATTAATGACAGATCAGAATAATTTAAAATTTAACTGATAATTTATAAGTTCTGTCAAAACACTAATAAATCAAATACGGCTTTCATTTTACCATACCACAAGTTGGAAAAATAATAAATAATATTTCTGCAATTGACACAATTTTAATTATTTTTGAAGTCCGAGTCGAATGTTGATTCGACTGTGTGTGTACTCGGCGTGTAAGTGGCTCAACAACATTTTTGAACCAAAGCCAACTTCACCTGCACGCGATGAACCCTGATGACTGACAAACGAAACTCTGGCGAAAAGAGAGGTTGGGATAAACTGACCATTTATTTTTGAACTTATAACAATGAAAATAAACACAAGATCTGAATTTTCTTTATTTAGAAAAAGTGTAACTTAATGCAATTAGTCTTCACTATTATTATATTCATATGGCTACGGTAACCGCTTCACATCAACCGAGCCTTATCAAATCAAATCAAATCAAATCAAATCATCTTTATTTGCAGAATACAGTAATAGAAGTTGTTACTCGGGTATATACAGTCAGGTACAGTGTATTCAGCCCGCAAGCAGGCGTGCAAAATATTTATGTCAACTACTATTTACTAATACAACTTATTATTATTAATTAAATTATTACAATTAATGCAGCATAAACATGTCATATATAATATTAGTCTACCATTTAAATGTCATGAATTCTGAGACACTGTAAAAGCAGTGTCCCAGAATCCAATCAGTCAGTCGTGTTTTAAAACTATTTTCTTTCAAGATTTTAATGTCATCAGGCAAGTGATTGTACAATTTCGTACACATATGCGAAACGTTTTTCTCGTAAATGTACTTATGGCAAGAGGGTTGATATAATTTGTTCATAATCTTTGTTCTTGTTTGTCTAATGAAAATTTCACTCCTTTTCTTCCAATTGCTAGGATTTGAATTAACAAAAACACAAATATCCCTAATGTACATGCTCGGTAATGGTAATATCCCTAGTTGTTGGAATAATGGTTTGCAACTGTCATCAAACCAAGCATTACATATAGCGCGTACGCACTTTTTCTGAATTTTGAAAACTCTGTCTATATCAACAGAGTTTCCCCAAAGTATCAAACAGTATCGAAGTACCGAGGACACGTATCCATGGTAAGCTGATAATGCAGCTTCCACTGAAACTGTCTGCCGCAATCTTTTTAAAGCAAAAACGAATCTATTCAGCTTATTGCACACCTGATCAATATGCTCCTTCCAGTTCAAATGCTTGTCCAATGTAATCCCCAAAAATTTGAATGTAGCTACCTCATCTACCAGTTTATTATTATAGCTGACGCAAACAGACATAGAATGTGAATTATAAGAGGTGAACTGCATGACTTTAGTCTTATTTATATTCACTTGGAGACTATTTACATCCATCCAGTTAACAACGTCTTTCAGTGCATTATTTATTTCTGTTTCATATGAGTTTTTGTTGCTACGTTTAACTAAAAGCGTGACGTCATCTGCGAACAGTATACATTTATGTGCGGTGGCACTAGGGAGGTCGTTTATATAAATGAGAAAGAGGATTGGACCTAAAATGCTTCCCTGTGGTACGCCGCTATTGTTAGGTCTAAATTCCGATCTATAAGTCTGTTTAAGTATTTTTTTGTTTGTTTCAGTCATCTTTGTAATTTCAGTACACTGTATTCTATTCTGCAGGAAACTTTTGAGCCACTCGTGTGCTGTGCCTCTGACACCATAATGTTCTAACTTTTTTAGCAGCCTTTTGTGATTGACAAAATCAAAAGCCTTGCTCATATCAAGGAATACTGCTGTAACCGGTGTTTTATTATTTAAGTTGTCAGTTACAAGTCGTATAAGTTCAAAACAAGCATGAACTGTAGAACACCCCATACGAAATCCATGCTGATCAGGATGTAATATGTTATGTTTTTCAAAATAATCGCTCAACCTAACATACATTGCTCTTTCAAAAACCTTTGACAATACAGGCACTAAAGTAATAGGCCTATAGTTGTCTATGTCTGCCTTATCACCTTTTTTTAACATAGGTTTTACTATAGAAATCCCTAGCTTATCTGGAAAATTCCCATCAATAAATGACAAATTTATGATATGCGCAAGTGGGCTACATAAATGTAAAGCACATAGTTTTAGAATCCTGGTGGATATATTATCGATACCAGTAGATTTAGAGTTTTTTAGTGACATTATAATTCTGTAAATTTCTTTGTCATCGACCGGCCTTAGAAATATAGTATGTGGATTAGAATTTGTCTCAAATTTTAGTGATGGCGTCAGGGTAGCTTTAATTGTCAAGTTAGTAAAATAATTGTTGAAAATATTGCAAATATCAATTGGATCAGAGTATTGAATGTCATTGAATTTAATTGTATTTATTGAATTTGATTTTGAAGTATTTAATAATGTCGAAGTAATAGTATTCCATGTCGCTTTGCATTTGTTTTTATTATTTTTTATATAATTAGTATTACGGATTTTTTGAGAATAATTTATACATTTTTTAAGAATTTTATTATACTTTTTAAATTTATTATTATCATTGATGTTGCCTGTTTTGTATTTAAAGTACAATACTCTTTTCGTTTTACTGGAGGTTTTGATGCCTTTCGTAAGCCATTTTAGTTTGGAAGTTCGATTGTTGACCTTTATTTTAATTACTGGAAAGCATAATTCGTAAAACAAACATACAATACTATAAAAATATTCGAAAGCCTCTGCAGTATTGTTAGAGCTTAAAACATCCGAAAATGAAAGAGCCGAAATGCACTGAAGAAATTTGTTTATATTATCTTTACTATAATCTCGTTTAAATTCAAACCAAGACGAAAATGCGGTTTGTCTTTTAATATCTAGAGCTACAGTTTGAGCGGTCTCGTGGTCTGAAAGTCCAAGATTGAGAATTTCTGTTTTTACTCTCTTAACATTACTGGCAATTTGATCTATGCAGGAGTTTAATCTTGTAGGTAAGTAGGTAATATATGGGCATTAAAATTATAGTTGTGCAAAACACTCAATAAATCCTTAGTCGCCGTGTTTTCCTTCAATAGATCTATATTCCAATCACCACATAGTACAATTTTTTTGTTCTTAAACTTTAAAGTCAAATGGTGTAGCAATTGGTTCAATTTGTGTATAAACATTCCAACATGTGCCTTTGTTTGTTTCGGAATCCGATATATATTTACGACAATAAGATTCATACCTGTGATGTCTATCCCACAACATTCAAAATAAAAGTTAGTGGCTAAATCTGAAATTATCGGCAAAGGCTTGAAATCGAAAATATTTTTAATTAATATACATGACCCGCCCCTGCTTTTATCGCGCCGACAATAAGAAGAAGCTAATTTGAAGTTACAAACCTTTATGTTCTCCTCTGATCCTTGTTTAACAAAAGTTTCGCTGAAGCAAATTATATCAATCTCCTTACCTGCCTGTTTCAGTTCATCTAAAGTTACTTCTAGTAGATTTAGTTTATGACACAAACCACCTATGTTTTGGTGGAGAATCAAAATATTTTCAGAAGAGTTGCAAGTCTTTGTTGTTGAAATTATATTTTTTCCATCAAGATCGAAAAAAGTCCTTTGAATTATTATTCCTGCATGTAGACTTATGGACATTTTGTTTCATAAAATTATCCATAAAGTCATTTTTATATCTTAAAAAGTCTATTTGAATATTCAATTTAAAACAAATGAAGTTCTTTAAAGAAATAAAATTATTGTTACTGAAATTGTCAGAATGATTAATATTTTTGTATATGTCCATTAGTATACAATTAGAATAATTATTAACAAATTTTTTTAATTCACTGTTCAAGATATTATTATGTAAGTATCTGTTATGGCAAATGTCAAAAAGGATTACAATATTATTTTTAAGATTATATAACGTGTTACACATATTTGTAAATAATATATACGGATCCTTGTCATTGGAACCCACTGATAAAATAATTATGCTTGTCTGCCACAAGAGTTTCTTGCAATACGATATATTTAGGTCTAAGCAACAATTTATAGCTATATTACAATACCCATAGCGACAAAATGAAACCGGAGATGATCGTTCTGTAGTTTAGAGAAAATGATACAAACAAACAAAAGAAAGGGGAAATATTGAACGAGATTTCCTCAGGGGATTGAAGTCGTCTCCACTAAAATTGGATGGTAAACTGAAGACACAATGGATTCTTTTTTTACCTCACTGGGAAAAGGAACGGCTGTGAAAAATCCCTTTCATGCCATGACCATCAATCAAGATTTATTTGTGTAATTTGCTTTTCAAAGCACGAGGTATATTCAATACTTCCTCATACTCAGGTAGGGAAAAAAATATTGCTTTCCCCAACTTTCCTTTGTGGAAATATTTGATATCGAAGGCATATTTTGTTCCGGCCTGTTTGAATTTCTGCTTTACAGGTGTAAATATTGTCTTTTGTTCCTATCCTACCCTGTTCAAATAAAAGAACTCGCTTCGGAAAGTAACTTATGAAAGTTACAAAACAAAGCTACAGTATTCGTACTGTCGAACGTAACTTTTTTACGTGTTTTATTTAGTAAGCACATAGGGGTATTTTTTGTAAAATGTTTTACTAGAAAAAATTGTTGTATTCATTCTTTTGCCACAAAGATTTCGTATTTTTTTTTCTATTATAAATCATCTGTCTGTGTATTCGCTACGTCCCCCTTACCACGCGAAGGATTTTGATGCGGTTTTCACTACCATTTAGTCTTTCGAAAACGTTAATATGAATAATACATTGTTTTTTATAAAACTAGGGTGAAAAATAAGTGTGCAATCTGCCTGACGTTAAGCAGTCATCCCAGCCTATGGACGCTTGCGACACAAGAGGTATTATTTACGCGTTGAAACTCTTTTATATCTTTCTTGAAGAACCCCGTATCGCACATACGTTTATATTATCAAACGCATAAAGTTTACATACATTCTCCTAAGAATTATTAACTTTAGGATCCCACCATGAGCTCAGAAGCTCAGACGGATAATTAGGTTGTAACAAATACGATGTAGAGAGCAGAGATAAAAGCATTATTTAATATCTCTGTGGTTTAGCATTAATACTTCTGTAGTAACATCGCTTATTGGACTTCATTATAATATTAATAAAACTTATTACGTCACTTTATATTTTACAAATTGAAAGTGACATTGTCATCTCCTTTAGATATTATTTTTAGTTGGAATTATTTTTATTACTTTTGTTATGATTTAGTAGATTTTTTAATCGTCATGTCTCAGGATACTAGAAAAGTCTCTCCAGTTATTCATGGAAAACCCCAATCAGCTTCCACGGAAAAAAGCAAAGTCACATACTGTACCGATTTAGAGAAATCCGTAATAATGAGTAGCTTCGAGCGTCGAGGATGGATTCAGGTCGGACCAGAAGACGATTGGAATGTTTATTGGTCATTTACACAAAACTGTCGAAATATTTTTAGTATTGAAAGTGGCTATAGAATGAACGACAACCAACTGATAAATCACTTTCCTAACCATTACGAGTTGTCTCGCAAAGATTTATTGGTGAAAAATATCAAGAGGTACAGAAAAGAGCTCGAAAAGGAAGGTAATCCTTTAGCTGAAAAAACAGAGGTAACTTTATCTAATGGCCAGGTAGCTACGCGATACGTACATCTAGATTTCATACCCATCACTTACGTTTTGCCTGCTGATTACAACATGTTCGTTGAGGAGTACAGAAAATCCCCTCAAAGTACATGGATAATGAAGCCGTGTGGAAAATCACAGGGAGCAGGAATTTTCTTAATAAACAAACTTTCCAAACTGAAGAAGTGGTCCCGTGAAGCAAAAACTCCATTTCACCCGCAGCTCAGTAGTAAAGAAAGTTATGTAATATCTCGTTACATTGACAACCCTCTCTTGATCGGCGGCAAGAAATTTGATCTGAGATTGTACGTGTTAGTAACATCGTTTCGCCCTTTGAAAGCCTATTTGTTCCAACATGGCTTCTGTAGATTTTGCACGGTAAAATACGATACTAGCGTAACTGAATTGGATAATATGTACGTACATTTAACTAATGTTAGTGTACAGAGACATGGAGGTGATTATAATAGTTTACATGGAGGTAAGATGAGCATTCAAAATTTCCGGTTGTATTTAGAAGGAACTCGTGGACGTGATGTAACGGAGAAATTGTTTTCTGAAATCCAATGGCTAATTGTTCATTCTTTAAAAGCTGTGGCTCCTGTTATGGCTAATGATCGACACTGCTTCGAATGTTATGGATATGATATAATAATCGATAATACACTGAAACCTTGGTTAGTTGAAGTTAATGCATCACCATCATTGCAATCAACAACTCATAATGATAGAATTTTGAAATTCAAGTTAATTGACAATATTGTATCGGTAGTGGTACCTCCTGATGGCATTCCTGACGCCCGGTGGAACAAAATTCCTGATGTAGATGCTCTAGGTGACTTCGAGTTGCTAATTGACGAAGAGCTAATTGAGAGAGAAGATGCAAATTCTAGGTACAACAAATTTAATCGTTTTAGACAGTGACAACACTTAAATTATATTTTTTTAAATTAATATTTTGTTTCATTTTAAATAAAACTACAAAATATATTATATGTTTTATTTCATTAAAAAAATAAAGTCTAGTTTGATTGATTTGTATCAATTTGACTCTTATACAATTTTTATGTCCCAAGCCGAGTACCAAACAAGAAAGCAGTTACCGTTGCCTTTATAGGCACTTACATTAGGAGTAATTGCTTGCGCGCTGGTACCCTCGCAGCTTAGTTACTTAATCTCAAATTGCATTTATCGGGGTCCAACCGCATATGCCTCGTACATGCCCTGCACCCGACATTCTCGCCCCGCCCGCTTCGTGCTCGCACTGTGCGCTGTCGCCGCGCTTCGAAGTTAGTAACTGTCCTACCTGTATAAGCGGACGTGAGGCGTACCGCGTGCGTGATAAGTGCACTTAACGCGTTGCGAGCGAGAGTGTAAGGCGGGCGTATGCGAGGCCTGTGCGTGGTTAGCGCTAGTCATCTGAACACGCCCTTACCATGATCTTCCTCACTCGCATAAACATCAATAATCTTCAAGGGTATTGTTATTTAATTGTGTCCTTCTTTGAGATAGAGGTATCAGTCGGGCTTGATATGCCATGCTCTGTTTCGACTCTCGTTAGATAGAGTGCATTTCAGTAGGATCCCCCATGTGCACGCGAGGTTGGCTTAGGCTCTAAAGATAACAGCAAACCACTTACACTTTTCTCTCTAAATAAAAGAATAGAATAAAAGTCAATTTAATTTGTTTATTTCAGTAAAATAATGACTATGTCAGCGTCAATTTATTTTTAAACGATTGTATATTTTACTTTCACGGCGTAATAATTCTAAATCGCGTTTATACATAAACTCTTCATCAATGAGTATTTCAAAGTCTCCTAAAGCTTCTGAGCTTGGTGTTTTAGACCAGCGTGCATCGGGAATACCATCTGGAGGTAGTACTACAGACAAAATATTATCAACTAGTTTATATTTTAATATTCTATCATTAACCGTTGTTGCTGTCATTGAAGGGGAAGCATTGACCTCGATTAGCCAGGGTTTCAAGTTATCGTCTATAATAATGTCGTAACCATAACACTCAAAACAATGACGGTCATTCGATATTACAGGTGCTACAGCTTTTAATGAATGCACTATCAGCCACTCTATCTCCTTGAATAGGCGGTCCGTTACTTCTTGACCCCGAGTCCCTTCTAAATAGAGTTTTAAATTATGTATGCTCAACTTCCCGCCATGAATACTATTATAATCCCCTCCATGTTTCTGCACGCTCACGTTCGTTAGATGTACGTAAATGTTGTCGAGTTCTGTAACATTTGTATCGTACTTCATCGTGCAAAATCGGCAAAATCCGTTGCGAAACATATAAGCTTTTAAAGGCCGAAACGTCGTAACGAGGACGTAAATCCTCAAATCGAATTTCTTCCCACCGATCAGAAGCGGGTTATCTATGTACCGAGATATTACGTACGTATCTCTGCTTGTGAAGTGGTGTTGCAAATACTTTTTTGATTCTCGAGACCATTTCTTCAGTTTAGAGAGTTTGTTTATAAGAAAAATACCTGCACCCTGGGATTTGCCGCACGGTTTCATTATCCATGTTGTTTGAGGAAATCTGCGGTATTCTTCAACGAATACATTGTAGTCAGAGGGCAATACAAAAGTCAAGGGAATAAAGTCTAAATGTAAATAACGGTTCATCACTTGCCCATTGGGAAGTTTGACTTCGACTTTTTCCGCCATGGGATTGCAGTCTTTTTCTAATTCTTTGCGATACCTTTTTATATTCTTTACGAGTAAATCTTTGCGGACCAATTCGTAATGATTTGGAAAGTGATTAATCATTTGGTTATCGCTGAGTCTTATCCCACTGTCTATGCAGAATAAATTTCGACAGTTGAATGTATTTGCCCAGTAAATATTCCAGTGTTCGTCGTTATTTACCTGTTTCCAGCCTCGCCTCTTAAAAGTATTGATGACTGTGGACTTTTCAAAATCAGTGCAAAAATTTATATGGCCAGCGTCTATTGGGATGCTTGGAATCCTACCGTACATATTGACGGAAAGTTTCTTGCTATGAGATGCCATCATATTAGCATATATAAAATTATTGTTTCATCAATTTCAGTGTTATTGCAAACTTGATTTTATTAATATAATATGCCTAGGATTTTCCATGACCACCTGAAGTTTATAAGTAGACAATGACACTTTAAATTCACTATTATTGTTTCCCCTGTGAGTCAAATTATTGACAAAGATGTTTAATATGAATGTCTTTGGTTTATTCATACGACTCTATGGTACGACTAGTTTCAATGCCATATACTCGTATATACTTTGTCTTTAATCCTGCTTATATTTTCTATGCTATATAGGCAAAATATTTTTTTCTTGAATTGACCTGAATGGAACCTAGCTAGATGGACTTTCGCCACGTAAACTAAATTGTATTGTAATTTCATTTAAATCGTTAGAGCTCTTTTCTTTGTGCGATTCAAGATTATTTACTGCTCATTTAATAGTAATCCATACTAATATTATAAATATGTAAGTGTGTTTGTTTATTTGTTTCTCCTTCGCGTGACATAGGCTATTTTATTTTATCCAGGAAAACATCTTATTTCCGCAAGGAAAAAATAAAGTAATGACCACGGGAACCAAGCTACAATTGTTTGGTTGTTTGTCCTTCTTTCACATCGCAAGAAACTATGATTCTTTTTCACAGTGATAGTTTAATATCTGGAGACTGACATAGGCTACTTAATATCTTGAAAAAACATTTTATTCCTACGGGGGGAAAAGATTTATTAAAAAAACAACCACGCGGGCGAATCTACAATTGCTTGTTTGTCCTTCTTTCACGTCAGGAAGAACCAATGGATTGACATGATTTTGAGGAGTTTTTAAGGTCTGGAAAGCGACGTGGGCTACTTATATTAAAAAAAAATCTTATTCCCAAGCGAGGGAAAAATTGCGCGGACGCAGCTATTAATTGTTTGTTTGTCTTTTTTTCACCGCGAATCAATGGACTGACATGATTTTTTTTTTCATGGGGATCTCGGAAAATAGTTTGAAAACTTTTTTTCGCAATAATGACTACGCAAGCGGAGCTGCTAGTAACAGCTAGTAGAATAATATAGTTTAATAATATATGTTCATGCAAGTCAATGCTTAGTAAATAGCGTCTAAAATATATAGTATATACATATATTAATGTTTAGAGTAATTACCTACAAAGGCGTATCACACAAGTATGTATTACTCCAAGTTCATTATGATAACGCTGCTGTCATGAATAACAGAGAGACATTAGCTAAGTAAACACTCTGTTAAATTGTTAATTGCAACCTTTGGAAATTGCGTAGGATGTTCCCTACCCCATAGCTAGCGAAATGCGTGCGTTTCTCTCATAAATTCATTCAATATTAAGCATTATTGCACACTTGTTCCACCGTTCTTCCTCGAAATTCAGGGTAGTAACCATTATACGGTTTAAGATCCGGCACGCGGCTATTATCAACCACACTGACTGCTAGCAGCTGTTAGTAATTTAGTACACACGGAAACCATCCATTTGGAATATTTTATAGATAACTAGCTGACCCGGCAAACGTTGTTTTGCTATTACATCGAAGAGCTCGGTGGTCGAATGGTTAGCAATGGCCACGCCAGGTCGCGGGTTCGATTTCCGCACAAGACAAACATTTGTGTGCATGAACATGTCTGTTTGTCTTGGTCTGGGTGTTTTCTTTATATCATAAGTATGTATTTACAAAAAAAATGTATTTAAGTACATTTATCAGTTGTCTAGTACCCATAACACAAGCTTTGCGCTTAATTTGGAACTAGATGGCGCTGTGTAAATTGTCCAGAAATATTTAATTAATTATTTACTATTTAAAAAAAATATCGCTAGATAGGTATTAAAAATAGCGGTTGACGGTAGAAGGGTGAAAATTTAGGGTTGTATGTATTTTTAATGCCACATTATAAAAAAATAAAAATTTTGTCCAAAAATTAAAAAAAAAGTATTAGGGGTGGACAACCCTTATCACTTAGGGGTATGAAAAGTAAATAGTAGCCGATTCTCAGACTTACTGAATATGTATATAAAAGCATAGAAAACAGTATAATACTTTTTTTAACAGTATGGTTGGCAACCCTACCTCCAGGTGGCGTTGCCGTGATACGCCCTGTATACTGGAATTGCAAGCAAGACAATAAATTGCTCTACTTTTATAATTGATAACT
Organism: Hypsopygia costalis; assembly: GCA_937001555.2. Taxonomy (NCBI): domain Eukaryota; kingdom Metazoa; phylum Arthropoda; class Insecta; order Lepidoptera; family Pyralidae; genus Hypsopygia; species Hypsopygia costalis. Next base: position 16,433,822 of record OW443334.2, on the reverse strand, counting down.
TATTCATACGTATACGTATAATCAGCATATTTTTATTCAATCTCATCTTTGCAAAGCCATATTCTCAACCATTTGTTATGTGAAACAAAGCGCACGAGAATCAAAAGCTTTGTTTGGGTTATTACGAGAACATGTCAGTTGGCACATCCACATATAACATGGCAGATACTTTGCATGCCACGGTCTAATAACTCTCAAGCTAGTCCATTTATCATTTAAACAATATTTCACAAGTTTCCGCGTCTGTCTCTCTTCACTATGTAGGTATAGGGTTACCAGATTGAATAATCAAAATTCCGGATAATGTGAATTCCGGATTCGTGAAGAAAATTGTTTTTTCATTTTTGTAAATATTATATTCACGTCATCGTAAAAAGGCAAAGAAGAGTTTGACGAGCCCGTTGGACGAATAGTTAGCAATAGTTACTTTGATTACGATATTGCAATTTTGATTCGATCCCCGCACAAGACAATCATTTGTGTGTATGATTGTGACATGTCTGTTTGTTTTAGTCGGGTGTCCAAGAATGTTTATTGATTTAAGTACAAGAAAAAGACATTGCACTGACTCCAAATAATGGCAAAAGGACAAACGGATGATAATGACGATGAATCGTTGATGTCAATGCAAGAATCAAACTCTTAGATTGATCTTGTTAGTATACATTTAATGGCAAAAGGACAAACGGATGATAATGACGATGACGATGGATCGTATATGTCTATGCAAGAATCAAACTTTTAGAATTCCCCTCGAATCCCGGACAAGATCATACTTGTCCGGAAAAATCCGGAATTATGGCAACCTTATTACGTAGGTACGACACACATATTATCGTAATTATTCATCCGCGCAGCTCTGAAAATTGTATTTACTTGTGAACAAATGAGAGCCTATTCACTTATGTCGAGGACAAGGAAAGGGTACAAATTAATTTGCTCTCCGGAGGGATGATTCGGTATCCGATTATGGAGTACATTATTTACCATTGGATTAATATTTGGGACATGAAAGGGAACGGCCCTCTTGATCTGCTAATTTATAAGTATTTTGACTTTTGAGGCATTTTAATAATTTAGTATTTTTATTTTATCGGAATATTAATGACCGATTGGCCGTGTAGTTTCCGGCAGACTAGAATAGAATCACTCCGTATCATCCCGTGGATGTCGTACAAGACGACTAAGGGAAATACATTATCAAACATCGATCAGGCCTCCCCAACCTGTTTGGCTAGCGTGGGGAGTGTAGGCCAAAACCTCCTTCTGTCTGGGACGGACGAGAGAGGGTCGTGCTCCTGTAGTGGAGACTAAAAATGACCTGATGATGATGAATGACCGAATACATCAATATGATATACCACGGATATATACTTGGTCTATGTGATATACTTTGAGATCCGATCGTTGATTTCCTCTGTCTGTATTACAATGCGAATTTCGACCACCATTGAATTTACTTATATGCTTTATGTATGCATGTGCTTTTTCTGTTGTGGTCTGCTTTTCTCTAGGAATATTTTCATGAATTTAAAATTATGCTAACACATGTCGTCTCTTTGCTTCAACAACATGTTAACTTGAAAATGAAATTTAAAAAATAAGACAACCACCGGATCTAAAGATAAGATATTGAAATGTAACACACACGCACTGTCTCTTTCACTCATAGATTCGGAAATACTTTTGAAAATAAAGGGAGACAATAAAAATAGAGCTGTCGTAGGATGGCTGAAAAATGTGAAACATCGAAACTGTTTCGTATAGAAAATATAGAGAATATATAGAGCGAAAGAATTAACATTATATAAAAAGTTACTTAATGTGCGAGATGCTGGGATTGTTGGAGAGAGAGTGATCGAATAAAAACCTCGATAGTAGAAAATTATTTTTATTAATAGAAATTAACTTTATTAATTTCTACAGTATCTTGAATTGTTTATTATTATTGAGATTGACATGTTTGTTTACACAAACATGTAGTATGTTATGGGAAGCTTGACAATCAGTGAAAACCGCAATCAAATCGAAGCCAAATATTGTTTTTTTTGGCCTCGGTAACATAATGGAAACGCGTACAAATTGTTTTTTCTGAAAAATATTTGATGTACAGAAACGGTTTACGATTTCATTATATGTATTTAATGTCGCCTGTGTAGATCATAAGCTTGCGCTTCTCTATCGTCTGTGCCTATAACGTTTTTTTTTGCCAACCGCGCCGTTCGACGCGTATCTCTTATCAGTCGATATTTGTCATACGTGCATTCTTAAGAACATTATATACCTATTCTCTGGAGAAAGATATTTTATTCATCACCAAGCCGAAACATGTATAGATAAACAGAAGAATATAGATTTACTTTTCTTCAGTGCTTACTATGTAGAGTCCAATACTTAAAGATAAACTAAAACAATGAAGTGAGCAATAAAGCTCACGGAACAAAGGTTTTATGACAGGTCAGAAATCTGTGAGAGTACACATTAAGTAAACATAAAATGTTTATACAGAGGAAACAAAGTTACTTGAGCACCTATTTATCTACTTCCATGATTATGTTGAAACAGTATCTGATGATAAACAAACTGTAATGAAGGAAAGAAGAAAAATGAAACACAATATTCTACCATTTTGTTTGTTTATTGTATTTGTTTTGTGAAATATAGGATTTTCCAAACAAAAGCAATACCTATAAAAAATACTGCTTGTAAATCGTAACACGTCGAGCATAAGAGGGTCCCGCGTAGGGCTACGAATGCTATGTGTGTCTCTTGGCTATGCAGGACCATCTTGTACTGGTCCGCAAGCAGTAGTATATACATTACGAGGGCGGGATGATAAGTAACTAGCTTAATAAGAAAACACTTTCCGTGATAAAATTAATTTTATTTTTCGACATAGTCTCCGTGAACCTCTACGCACTTATTCCATCTTCGTTCTAAAGCAGTAATACCTTCCATAAAATTATTTCTTTCGAGGCCTGCAAAATACTCCTCTACAGCGGCTATGACTTCATCATTTGTGGCAAATTTCTGTCCGCCCAAAAAAGTTTCGAGCTTAGGGAATAAGTGGAAGTCTGATGGCGCTAGATCTGGCGGATAAGGTGGGTGGGGCATGAAATCATACTTTAATTCGTTGATTTTTGCCATAGCTTTAACACATGTTTGAATCCTAGCGTTGTCTTGGTGGAAGATGATTTTTTTTTCGCCAAACCTGGTCGATTTTGCTGAATACATTGATGAATCATAACTAGAAGATTAGCGTAGTATTCTCCATTAATTGTTTGACCTTTAGGAAGGTAATCTATCATCAAGATCCCATCTGCATCCCAAAGGACGGAAGCCATCACTTTTCCAGCCGACTTTACAGTGATGGCTTTTTTAGAGCCGGGCATCCCGATTGAGTCTATTGTTTTGATTGAATTTTTGATTCTGGCGTGTAATGATGAACCCATGTTTCATCTGTTGTTACAAATCGACGTAAAAAATTGGCCTTATTACTCTGAAAACGGTCCAGACATTCTTTTGAGTTTTGCACCCGAATCCTTTTTTGATCGTGCATAAGCAATTGCGGCACCCAACGGGCCGATAACTTTTTCATATTTAATTCCTTACTTAGGATATGATGTACCCGTTCTTTTGAGATACCTATAGTGTCAGCTATTTCAGATAACTTCAATCGTCGATCTGCTAAAACCATATCATGTACTTTCACGACCATTTCCGGAGTCATGACGCTTTTTGGACGTCCGGGGCGGGCTTCGTCTTGGACACATGTACGACCGCGTTTAAACTCAGCCACCCAGTTTTTTTCTGTGGCTTAAGAAGGAGCACATTCACCCAAAACATTCTATAACTCGCCATAGATATCTTTCCCCATCATGATCTTCATATGAAGAAACTTTATCACCGCTCTTTGTTCAATTTTATCCATTTTGAAAACAGTTGACGAAATATATTTTCAAATGACAAAAAATCAATAAAATTTTCACGCCACCAAATTCAAATTTAGAGCACAGGTGGCCAGAGATACGAATTTAAAAATAACATATATTTTTGTTTTATTTTAACTTTTTAAATAGCAGTGGCTAGTTACTTATCATCCCGCCTACGTACTAATTGTACTTTCTGTGTTTACGTTTCTTTACTCATGTGGAATCGCCATTTAATTCATAGAAATCTCGAATATTTTGTGTATAAACCAAAACTGCAATGATATTGGCAATAGAGATTATGGAGAGAAAAAAAATCGAAACATTTTATCTCATAGACACCTAGCCTATATTGCACTTTTCATAGACTTATACACTACGTTATATAGACACCAGACGCCAGGTTGGTGTGACAAACATGAGATAGAGAATGTTCAGATTATATGTATAACTATCATAATGTGTCACGAACGTTATTGTGGTTTCCTTTGAACAAACTAAAACAATGACGGCCCCAGGTAGTCACTAAAGTGTTCAAACTGGTGGTGGTATCGTGTGGCGGGTCGCCGCATTCCCAATAAAATGGTTCAATACGGCGATGACTGCCCCATGCATCAACTCGTGAAAGGGACTAGTCTGCCGTGGATGGTTGCAAGGTAAAGAATATGAGTATTTAGCTTAAGTAGTATTAGACAATAGTATGATTTATTAACATAATAGCGACGTGCAATTAATAAATTGTTAGAAAATTGTGACATAAAAATTGTTAACAAAAGGTACGGTTCCCGGGGTCTTTAGATTGTATTTATTATCAGAGATAAAGAGATAAAAAGGGGCATGCAAAAGTGGAAATGCAAGTATGCACAGTTGCTCATATATTTGCCTATACATGCGAGACGACGACGAACAAACCGTCGCGATGTATTGTGATCCACACGTAAAACATTCGACCATCTTTTTTATACTAAGTCGAGTGGCAAACAGGCATAGAGCCCGCTTGATGTAAAACCTATAAACATCACCAACTTGGATTTAGAACGTTTCACGTTTTGATCTTTGAACTATTGTATATTTGCATGCCTAAATATTTCTGGCAAATTTGAGGGATCAAACATCTAATGATATTTATACACCGATACACCCACATTTAAGCAAATAAAGCATTCTAATCTATTCTATTCCTATTTCTATGAGAGTTGACGCGTGGAGATAAAAATAGAAATTAATTTAATAAAATTTGTATAAATCAATCAAACTGTTTCCAAGGCAGCAAAAGGTAGATTTTCCTGGCAAATTTACCTACCTAACTTTATTCAAATTAAAAAGGGTTTGATTGAACAGAGGTTCCTTCAAAAATTAACTTGTTTTGTTACGATTTGAATGGATATTTTCATAAATTATTCATTACGTTAAAAGATTTACAGAGTTCTTCTTTATTCTCGATATTCTTTGCCCTACTAACGTTATAGATTTGTTGAGATGTTTTTCGTATTCTAGAACAATGTTGGAAAAATGGAACATTTACGACTATGCTTCGTCACCGTCGGTACGCATTCTTTCGTCAAGGATACAAAATAGAGACTTCACATTTGATACAAAAATATATTTTGTATACGCATTCCAGTAGTACACACAGGAAGACGTGGCTCGCTTTCAAGGGACAGGGAATCATTTTCGACTTTGAACTTACTAGATCCATGCTGCAAAACTAACGCCACTTAAGTTAAATAAACATTATTCAATAAACACGCAAAATATCAAAAAACTGTGTTGCGACGATTGTTTATAATCTACAGTTTAAAAGTAATCGTATAACACGGATATATTCAGGCTGCTTAATCCGGTCAAACACGACCCGCCTGATCTGAAACGGTTACCATAGCCATATATACGCTCGCAAAATGAAATATCACTCGCGCGCCGCCACTCCCGCTGCCAACGCAGCGATTACTTTCTTCCTAGTGAACTTACTCATTTGCAGGAACATAACAACCCTCAAGGCAATTACTTCCCGGGTTGGGCAACTTACAAATACGCTGTGCTCTACTTTTCTTTTGACAGAGTCTCTTTCGTTAATCGGCTGGGTGCACCAAGTGGAGGTGAGGTTGGCGTTGGATCGAAAGCTCGATATACCCCAGAACCATACTTACATCGCAGACTTAATTATGTATACGATTTTAACAAAATTGTTTAGATTTCATTGCAATGAATCTCCATATGGTTTTTTTTCTCGCGTGAAATATAGTATGTCGACTTTTACTTCTTATTTTAATTCAACTTACTCGTATTCACGACCAGAAATTCAAGCTGCACAATTCACGATTCGCTTGAATTTATAGCTGGAAAGTTATTTTAGCTCCAGCATCGTTGAATCTGCCATCCGCACGCTCTCTGAATCAAGTCAGAACGCTCAACCATGGTGATTCAATAGTTAGTTAAGCCTATTTGCTTATTTCATTGTTAAGTTGATTCGTACTTTCGAATTGGTGATGTTTATTTAGGTATCGATGACTACGATGGATTAAATTTGCTTACAAGACTCTAAATTGTTTATTTTTCCAATTGTTATACGTAGGTAAACAATCGTGTAAATAGCCTATTTAATTAAATTACATAGTTAATTTATTCAGGTGTTATTTTCCGGAAGTCAAATTTACAGGCAATTTGATCTACACTCATTTGCTGGAAGCACGCAAATGAGTGTAGATCAAATTGCCTGTAAATTTGACTAACTACTACTAATAAGATCATGCAAAATACTGCCGGCTGGCACCCATCCACTACCGTTAGTAGATCCATGCGACTTATGTGGCTGCTTTGGTCGTCTCGGCGAATCTTCAACATCAGAAACAGAACAAACTTGCGACTGCTGCCGCCCCGAAGCCGTGATCGTCTCTGCGACACGTGTTTCGTTTTTACGCGAGACATCATTAGAATGAACTAATTGGTGAAGCACGCAAAGTAGTGTAGATAAAAAAGTATAACAGATTTAAACGAAAGATTTATTAGGGGCGGATTGACTAATTTGTCAATACACAGGTCAAACTTTTATAGCGATCCTATAATATATATATATAATCTACCTAGGTATTGTTAATCTTGAGATCTTTTTTAACCTTACTACTATTATAAATACTAAAGTTTGGATTAATTATTTAATCATTCGAAATAATATAAAAATAATCATTATTTCAATACACATGTAAAGAAAATGTAGATAACACAAAAGAACGGCCATTTTATTCATTATACCAAATCTCTGAATATAAAAATCAGTTTCCTCCCTAATAATGAGATAGCATTAACAAGACTCCAGCCATATAACTGAGTGCGTAATATCATTTGTCAATTCCATTTATATAAAATGGGGGAAACGGTAACGGGATAATACAATGTGCTACATTATGGCTTCATTTGTAAGAGATAAAACCAATTTGATTTCAGAGAATATTGAAGGTGTTACAAGTATTTTTATTTCAAGTAGGTTGTCAAAATTAGCTTTTTATTTTGGTTTGGTTTTACTAGAACGTTATTTCGCTACATCCGTATCTTAAAAGTCAGAAAGTAAATAAGTACTTGGAAATACTTGGAAATAGTAATAAATAGGAACAAGTAAGTACTTGGAAATGCCTTGATTGTATTTACCTATATCATTTCATAGTTGAAATACTATTATAATAATGTGCAAGAAGGGGCGGTTACTGATGGAGGGTACTTCGAAGAGCACCAATGATGTGCACGCTTGTTGTATACGAATTTATTTTAAAGTCGTCGCTGACCAAGCAATATGCGTTTATGTCGCAGTAACAGCACTTAAATTCACTTTCACATTCAAGATAGTGTGATGAAAGTGAATCTGAGCTCTGCGGATTTAGAGTAATAATGATTTAGATACATGTTCTTATATTTAATTTGTATGACGTTTCTAAGTGCTTTATAAAGTCCAAGGAATAAATATATTTTGATTTGATATGATTTGTAAACCATGAAGTTACGTTAAAACATAGAAATTAGCAAATATGCTACAGATACAATATACTACACTATCACGTATCTTATTATGATATTAATCATGTTCAGCTGCTGTTGTCATTCTTTAAAGTGTGGCATAGTAGAAACTAAGATGAGACTTTGATCCATTTGTGTGTTTTACCAATTGTACAGTGAACGTGAATGAGTGAGGAGCTCGATGGCGTTGTTGAGCGTGGCAGTCTAAGTCTAATCGATCACGCAAGTCAAGCAACTTCGACCGTAGACTGTCCACGGATGGGTTTATCTATCTCGAGCTCTTCCGTGCTTCGGAGGACACTTTAAGCCGTCGGTCGCGGCTGTTGTCATTATAGATGACAGTCGTTAAGCCAAGTCAGTGGCATTCAGGTGGCTAGAAAACACTGGCCTCCGCCAATCCGCAGTGGAGCAGCGTGATGGAGTATGCTCTAAAACGCTTAGATTGAGGGGAAACCCGTATCCCAGCAGTGTAATAAAGAAGGGTTGACGACGACGACAGTGAACACATTGCATAATCCACAGTGTTTAGTGAGTAGTTAAGGTCAGCCATAACATCTACATACCTATATAAAAATGAATCCGTGACCAAGGCAATTAGGCCTTTGTCACGGCATCACGCGTGAACGGCTAGACAGATTTCGCTAATTCGTTTTTTTCGGTTTATTTGAGTTGATCGTCAGGAGAAGTTATGAAAGAAAAAAATAAGAAAGTTGGGCGGAATATTAGAAAATTAAAGAAAACTGAACCACAACACACTTCTAAAGTTCTAATGTAACTTAATATCATTTGACAGAACTGTCAGCCATTTAACAGCGTGCGCGAAACCAATTCGAATTCAATATTTAATTTAATTATATAATTTATATATATAAGTTATATAATTTATATTTAAATTATATAATTTATTTATATAAGTTAGGAAGACAGGACAACGTCTGTCTGGTCGGCTAGTAGGTAAATAAATTTCATCATAGCCACATGCTAGACAGGACCATTTCAAATTGATTGACGACTGTGAAAACAGGTCTCAATCGGCAAAATGAGATACGCGTCGAAGCGTACGAGTGTAATGCCGTGTGAGATTTACGCACTGGCTGTAACGCACCTCATTTCTTACACGTACGTTGAATAATGGCGCGGTTTCTGGTAGTAAATCAACTGTGTGATTTTAGGCGACGCGACACGATATTTAAGCTTCTATTTTGGAAGTTTCCGCGTATATTCGCTTCATGGAACATTATTCCACTCTAGCACCTCATATGATATTAGACAATCTAAAAGTAAGTAGTTAGGGAACTAAATATCATCATTATCACCAGCCTGTATCTACCCACCGGTGAATATAAGCCTTCCCTAATGCTTTCCACCAAATAGGATCCTCCACTTTCCGCATCCAGACGCTTCCAACCGCTTTCAGTCGCTTTTTTAAGGTCATCGGACCATCTAGAAGGAGGGCATCCATTGCTTAGTCGACTAAATAGTATATTCTTTTTTTACCCTACTAAAAAAGAAGGGTGTGTTATGTTTTTCGAGTGCATGTATATTTCTTTGGCAGCTCTACATCCTAAACCACTTGACGGATTTCAATATTATGAAGTATCATTCATTGATCATCATTAATCGGATGTGTCATTTGATTCATTATGATGAATCGACGTGTCATTGTCATGGCATGCATGACATTCAATTCGAAAGACAAGCCGTGGGAGTGACATAAGATATATTATTTCAATATGGCGTCGCGGAAATAATATTGGAGTATGGGAGGATAAAAACAAAAAAAAAATATATATAGAATTTTCTGTTCAGTTTTTGTATCGGTTAAGAATTTATTGTATTTGTATCTATATTTACATTTAATAGTGATATATCCTTCAGTAATTTAAGCACCTCACCTTTGTCTTCCATTGTGTATTCTACCAATTGTGCAATGGGTTATTTTCGGAGAAGTTGTTTCATATGCTGATATGATGCCTCTTTCTACAATTACATCACTTGCCATCGGCAAGGAATTCATCCTTACTTACAACGAGGTCGGTGGTCGAATGGTTAGCAATGGCCACTTTAACTCCGAGGTCGCGGGTTCGATTCCCGTACAAGACTAATATTTGTGTGCATGAACATGTCTATTTGTCTTGGACTGGGTGTATTCTATGTATTATAATGGTATTAAGCCGTGTGATTTCCGGCAGACTAGAATAGAATCACTCCGTTTCTTACCGTGGATGTCGTACAAGGCGACTAAGGGAAATACATTATCAAATATCGATCAGGCCTCCCCAACCCGTTTGGCCAGTGTGGGGAGTGTAGGCCAAATCCTCCTTCCGTCTAGGACGGACGAGAGAGGGTCGTGCTCCTGTAGTGGAGACTAAAATGGACCTGATGATGATGATGTATGCATTTACAAAAAGAAAGTATTTAAGTATGATATTAGTTATCTAGTACCCATAGTAGTACTACAAACTTTGCTTAGTTTGGGACTCGTGGGTCAAAACCCATAGTAGTACTACAAACTTTGCTTAGTTTGGGGGTCGTGTGTAATTTGTCGAGGAATACTTAAAAAAAATACTTCATACGTTGGAGCCAAAATAGTTCCACACTGAGTGGTTCCAAATGGGATTTTTTTCGCCGTACTCACAATTTGTGGAATGGACTGCCTTGCGTACGACGTGACTGCATTGCGTGAGTGATGCGTTTGATGTTGCCTCAAATTTCAAAGCGTCCATAGGCTACGCTGAACACTTAACTATAGGCAGTTTATGGGGGTTTTCATATCTGCACTTCAACTTTTTTCAATTACTCGTTTACACTGTTGCTGAAGTGTTGTAGTACTGTGGCTTCATTTGCCTTCCCTCGCTCCGTGCAGCTCCAAGGCGTTGCGAAGGATGTGTTCGAGGGAAGTAAGCGTGAAACAATCAGCCAGACTGCACTCCTTTCGCAAGTCTGCAAAGAGGTTGCTACGCATCCTCATACCGTTCATCTGCACACCGTTTCGTAGCGTCGCTGCGCATTTTCGCAACGTTCAGCTTGCTAGCACTTCTCTGATGGTGAATTTTTCAATTTTTCTAAAAGTTTTTGATTACTATCGGATTTTATGACTGCGAAAATCAAACTTTAGCTTAGATTACCGGTAATTGTGTTTAGCGTAGCTGGTAGAAAACATAGAGCTCTACCGACTATGCTGAAGAAGTTTGTCAATAACTTAAACATAAGATCTATTGTCGCAATCAAACAATCCGATGGTGATCGGCTTCAACTTCGGCGGTAGGGCCCCTGGTAGTCGCTGCCTAGATGTGATAAATCACTTGGCTCAGTACATTGGGTAATTAAGTAGTACAATGTAGTATTTATTTATTTTATTTATTTATTTAAACTTCATGCACAAAATTGTACACAGGCGGACTTAATGCTATACAAGCATTCTCTACCAGTCAACCATAGGGTGATGCAGAGATAATACATGGCAGGTGCACAGGAAAGGTATAATAGAATATTAAAGTGTTAATTAAAATTAAAATTATAAATTTAAACGAATGCAAATACTCGTACATATTAAATAAAATAATTTAACTTTTATAAATATACATACATATATACACAAATACATATATGTATATATACATATATAAACACACATACATATATACACATAAACACATACATATACCTGCACATATATATATACATATATATATAAACACACATACATATAGATACACATAGGTAATCAGAAAATAATTATGTCTGCAATTCCTGAATAGATTTAAGAAAGTAGGCACGTGTCATTGATTTGAATGAGTTCCGAGTCAAGGCCCTCCTGATTTCGACAGGTAGCGCATTCCAAAGACGAACAGACTGGATTTTGAAAGATTGGTCTACAAACCCCGAATGATGAGGAGGGCACAAAAGAAGAAGATTATCAGCAGAACGAAGGTCTTTACTGTGAACAGAACAAAGGTGTTGAAATTGGGTTTTTAAATAAGCAGGAGATGTAGTACCATTAATTACAGATAAAAGAGTAGTGAGGATACGAACATTTCTTCGCTGGCGAATGGGTAACCATTTGAGTTGAGATCGGTAAGTAGATACGTGGTCATACTTTCTTACTTATTTACTCGTTAAAGAAAAAAAAAAATAACTCTATTTATGTATATAATAGGTAGGGGAAAAAGTCTTTTCGCATTATAGTATGTATGAACTTGTAATAAAATCTCTTTGGTTATACCATTTGTATCTGGCAGGTTTTGATATCTTTAAAAAGTTAAAATTTTAAAAAAGATAATTCCAAATTCAAATTAAGTAAATGTGTGATTTTCATTTGTTTTTTTTACTGTCAAGATGAGTGAATCTAATGAAGAAATTCGATTCATTTTAAAATTTTACTACAAAAAAGGTAAAAATGCAACGCAAGCTACGAAAAAAATTTGTGACGTTTATGGACCTAGTGCAGTGTCTGTGAGAGTAGCACAAATTTGGTTTAAGCGTTTTCAATCAGGAAATTTTGATGTGAAAGTTGCACGTCGCTCTGGTCGCCCTGTTACGGATAAAATGGATGCCATTTTTGAAAAAGTGGAGCAAGATCAGCATATCAGTAGTTACGACGTAGCTGAAGAATTAGGAATTGACCACAAAACAGTTTTGGCGCATTTGAAAAAAGCTGGGTACACTAAAAAGCTCGATATTTGGGTGCCTCACGATCTCACTGAAAGAAACTTAATGAACCGTGTACTCATTTGCGATTCTTTACTACGACGTAATGAAAGCGAACAGTTTTTGAAGAAGCTTATAACTGGTGATGAAAAGTGGATCACGTACGACAAGAACGTGCGAAAAAGGTCGTGGTCAAAGGCCGGTCAGGCTTCACAGACTCTGGCAAAACCCGGGTTAACCCGCAACAAGGTGATGAAGTGTGTATGGTGGGATTGGAAGGGCATTATTCATTATGAGCTCTTACCGCCAGGCAGGACTATCGATTCTGAACTCTACTGTGAACAACTGATGAGATTAAAGCAAAAAGTTGAGAGAAAGCGGCCGGAATTAACTAACAGAAGGGGTGTGATTTTTCATCATGATAACGCTAGACCTCACACATCTTTAGCCACTCAGCAAAAATTAAGAGAGTTTGACTGGGAGGTGTTAATGCATCCGTCGTATAGTCCTGACCTTGCACCTTCTGATTTCCACCTGTTTCGGTCTCTTCAGAATTCTTTAGGCAACGTCAGGTTAACATCACGAGAAGACTGCCAAAACCACTTGTCGTGGTTTTTTGAACAGAAGTCCCAAAATTTCTATAGCAATGGGATCATGTCTCTACCTACAAGATGGCAAAAAGTTATCGAACAAAATGGCACCTACATACTTTAGTTAAATGTAAATAAACTTTATTAAAAAATGTTTTGAATTTTCATGTAAAATACGAAAAGACTTTTTCCCCAACCTAATACAATGTACGTATACAAAAAAGGTTCTATATTGGCTCCTGCATCCAGTTCTTTTAAATAAAGAAGTTCAAGCGCAGTTTATTTACATTCTTTCTCTCTGACTCGCATTTTTGTGGCGTTCAGGTGAACAAAGGTGCCCTTCGGGTCCTGTTTGCCTAACAAAGACGTCGTATTTGCATGAAATCTAACCTCTTGTAGTATCTTGACTTCTTAAACGTCCACTTATGGATAATGGCTGGTATATTGTGAAATAATCCGCTACAGTATTTTTCAACTTAAGTGAGTTAATTATTCTATTGTCGCGTTTATCTAAAACATTTTCACTTGTTTTGGTTATTAAACGAAATAATAAATAATAATAATCATCAGCCTCTATCTACCCACTGCTGGATCTTAGGCATTTCCCAATGCTTTACACCATAAGCGATCCTCCGCTTTCCGCAACCAACCGCTACCAGCCACTTTTTTGAGATCGTCGGTCCATCTAGAGATAGTCAGCCTACGCTTCCTCGTCCCATACGTGGCTTCCACTCTAGGAATTTCCTCCCCCATCTGCCATCGCTGACTCGGCAGATATTGTCAGCCCACTGCCACTTCAACTCGCTGACTCTGAGATATATGTAGACCACTTTGGTTCTCCGTCGAATTTCTTCGTTCCGGATTCGATCCCTTAGAGAAACTTCAAGCATTGCTATAACACTACATTAAATAATACTATTTTCTTTTTCATAATGTAATAACATACTTTATCATAACTGAAAAAGAAAAAAAAACATTTGCCTCCTCTCCTCATCTGAAGACTAAAAATAAACTCCATTAGATGATTCACAAGTATAATCTATGTATATATAAAAAAAAGAATCCCTATTTCCTTATCTCATCTCATGGCATCACGCGTGAACATCTGGACCGATTTCACTGATTCTTTTTTCGTTGTCTTTGTTATTGCCAGGAGAAGGTTCTTATTAAAAAAGAAAAAATAAGAAAGTTGCGAGGAAAATTAGAAAATTTAAGAAAACTGAAAGACCATATCAACATTTCTAATGTAATTTTATGGCGTTTAACAGAACTGTCAGTCATTTGACAGATAGCGCGACACCAATTCAATATTCATAGTTAAGGAGACAGGCCGACGTCTGTTGGGGCAGCTAGTATAATTATTATATTTTTTGCGAAAAAATAAATAGAATTTTCTTCTTCACTCGATAATAACTTTTCTTTGAAAGATCTATTTCATTTTCAAGCCTACGACGATTTCTCAGAACGTCGTATCGAGATTCACGAAATTAATTAACTTATCATCTCCGATAACTGATTGAATTACGAAATTTGACTCACGACCCGTATCACGACTACGGCGAATTTACAAATTCAATTTTCAAAGGTATTCATAATTTATAGAGAGATACGTTGTTCTAATTAAATTAATGTGAAGCTGATAGTACAGAAATATACAGAGCTGTTGAATGGCTTTTAGAGTTCTAACTAAACTAGATTTTATAAAATTGAAACTAAAGTTGTTTGTTTTAAACTGAACCATGGTAATTTCATGCGAAGCTGCCCGACTGGGAAAGTATCTCCACCGCACACAATTTCGCAGCCAAATAACGATTCCCTTGAGGGTTGTTGTGTTCCTGCGAGTGAATGAGATCACCAGAAAGGAAGGAGTTAAGATGACTGCGTTGGTAGCGGGAGTGGCAGCGCGCAAACAATATATCATGTGCAAGCGTTAATATGGTTACAGTAACAGCTTGACATCGGATGGGCCGAATACTTGTTTGCCACCAGGCGTAGTATAAAAACTCTAAGTAAGTACCTATCTTTTACCAGCCTCTTTTGCTAGCCGACAGGGTGCACTAGGTGCAGGTGAAGTCAGCTTTGGCTTGGCTTGTGAGCCAAATACATGCCAAAACATCAAACAAAACACTGTATTATTTTTAATTTTTGTAAATTTGTCTACACTCAGAAAATCCACCTTTCATGTAGAACATAGAGCTTTCAAGCACCAACGATTACGACTTATAATTTATTAACTTAAAAGCAGTTCTCTGCTAGACTTGGGTACGTAGTTTTGTTAATTTTGGGTAATTTTAAGTGAAATCGTCCTCGGGGGATTAAATGAAATAATTATTACTGAGTAGGGCTGTAATTCTGCGCCATGTTCGTAATTAATTCCGGGGTAAGGGAGGAATTGCTCGTATAAAACAACTTTTATCACAGCCACCTAATGTGCAGGGTCACATATACATATGGATGATTTGGATGTCAGATATGAAACAAACGTGTCTAAAATTGATTAATTACTAGCACTGTCTGTGACTTTGTCCGCATGGATTTCGATGGACCCTTATTCATCCCACGGGATATGGGTTTCCCCTCAATATAAGGTCTTTAGAGCATACTCCATCACGCTGCTCAGGGGCCCTACCGGTGAAACCGAAGCCCATTACCATCGCATTTTTTGCTTAGCTTAGCTGGTAGAAGCACTTGAGCTCTATCGACTAAGCTGAAGATGTTTGTTACTAACTAAAACGTAAGGTCTTTTCGAATCAAAATATTCGATGGTAATTGGTTTCACCTTCGGCGGTAGGGCCCCGGATGCGGGTTGGCGGAGGCCAGTATGTTCTTGATTTTTATAGGGACAAGATCAAAGAAATCTTCAACCAGTTCGTCTTCCCTGCAATGACATATGGTGCAGAGACTTGGACACTGACCATCGCGCAGCGAGCGATGGAGAGGGCTATGCTCGGGGTTTCTCTGCGGGATCGAATCCGGAACGAAGAATTTCGATGGAAAACCAAAGTTGTCGACATAGCTTTCAGAGTTTGCAATGGCAGATGGGGGAGGAAGGTATTAGAGTGAAGGCCGCGCGTAGGACGACGAAGTGTTGGTCGCCTTCCTTCTAGATGGTCCGGTGACCTAAAGAAAGCGGCTGGGAGCGGCTGGATGCGGAAGGCGGAGGATCGTACCTGGTGGAAAGCATTGGGGAAGGCTTATATCCAACAGTGGGTAGATACAGGCTGATGATGATGAAGACCAAAGAAGACAAATCGCTTGCTCGGTCAACTATTAGGTTTTACTAGGCCCATCTGCAACCCAGG
Source organism: Hypsopygia costalis (assembly GCA_937001555.2). Classification (NCBI taxonomy): domain Eukaryota; kingdom Metazoa; phylum Arthropoda; class Insecta; order Lepidoptera; family Pyralidae; genus Hypsopygia; species Hypsopygia costalis. Next base: position 16,417,343 of record OW443334.2, on the reverse strand, counting down.
GGGCTATGACCCCCATGACCCCCACCTGGGCACTGCCCTTGATGAGGCGGGACGTACTAGACTTTCTCTTCGCCCCTACAAAAAGTGATACAGTTGCTTGTGAAATGATCAAATTTTCATTCTGTTTCATGATTTCGATATAATGTACGGAAGGTTTTTGGTTTATGGGGAGGTGATGCAGCGGTGGCCATTTTCTTTTTTTATACTACGTCTTGTGGCAGACAAGCCTATGAACCACCTGATGTGAAGCGGCTACCGTAGCCATAAAATATCGTTAGAGTGACCACTCCTGCTGACAACGCACTCCTTTCTTTCACTTACTCACTTACCTGACTTACTCGCAAGAACTCAAGAATCCTCAAGGGAATTGTTATTTGACTATGGTATTCTGTGAGGCGGAGGTACTTCCCCAGTCGGGTAGCTTACAAATATGCTGTACCCTACCTGTCTTTTGCCAGAGCCTCTTTCACTAGTTAACAGGGTGCACCACGTGCAAGTTAGATTGGCTTTGGTTCTAAGATCGTAGTGAGCCACTTACATCCCAACATAATATAACTTCCAAAAAACGAAATGTGGTCACTTACGACTGAAAAGTATACAAAAGAAATACAAAATAAACATAAGTACGGGCTATATATACTTTAAATCTCTTCATTTTTAATTAGGAAAATACAAAGAAGACCTTAAAAATATGTGTTAATTAAATTTCTGTTGAAGCCGGTCCATAGTTTGTTTTCATCCGAGGTTTTCTTTTTATTACTTATAATAAGTCTGTGCCAAAGGACAGCGGTAAAATTATTATATAAATAACTAATACAAGAAGATCATTCAAAGAAAACCACATTGAATCAATAACTAGCCTAGACTTTCATATAAACTTTCAAACACTATTTTAACCCTTAAGGCGATGACTTGAATAAAAACTATCTTTTGTTAATAATAAATTTGTCTAACTCTCAAGTTAGACCAAATTGTGCACAATGTGCAAAATTTCATTATGATCGGTTATATAGTTTTGGAGCGAATAAATATCAATATATGGGATTTTTATGTTGCAAGATAATTTACTACTTATTATATACTCGTATATTGTTTCGTATTTAAAAGATATGATTTTATACCTAGTTAGGTATGAGAAGCTCGATGGCGTCATTCGCGTATCTGGGGGCACGGCAGTGCCCCCACCAAGTCGAGCAAAAAGCGTCACGGCCGTACCATCCTTTTCTCAAAGCACTTCAGGCCTTTATCGACCCCCTATAACTTTGTTGTGGATAAAACTAAGAGCCTGAATTTTTAGTAACCAAGCTGGTATTGTATAAACACGGTATATTTAAAATTTCATTCAATTTAAACTAGTAGTTTTAGAATTATAACTAGTCAAAGTTCCTTAATTTTGTCACTCACTCACTGACTCACCGATCATCAAAATTCTAAGGCACTTCCAGCAGACATAGAAGCTTCAAATTTAGAATACAATTCGTGTTTACTCTATTAATCAAGGAAATAATAAAATATTTTGCAATTTCCGTCCAAGCTGGACGGAAATTGCTAGATACACTAACTGCATAAATAACTTTGTAATTCCATATAAATATATGGGATTACAAAGTTACATTTGCGGTAAATGAAAGTACCAGTATTATCTTATATCTTATACATATATAAAAATGAATTGCTGCTTGTTAGTCTAGCTAAAACTCGAGAACGGCTTGGCCGAATTAGCTGATTTTGGTTTTGAAATGTTTGTCGTAGCCCAGGGAAGGCTTAAACGGTGAGAAATTGTGGAAAAATTTCAAGAAAGATAGTAAAAACAACAATTTTATTTTCCCATACAAAGTGTTCCTACTATAGGCGAATGGCATGGCAGCAAAGATGGCTAACCTACCTATTAATAGTGTCATTGTCACAAAGGATCGACATATGCCCGCGGGTAGGATAACGAAGCGTTGGCCCTACTTCTAGATGGTCCGATGTCCTTAAGAAAACGGCTAGAAGCTGCTGAATGCGGAAGGCGGAGGATCGTATTTGGTGGAGAGCATTGGGGAAGGCTTATATCCAGCATTGGGTAGATACAGGCTGATGTTAATAGTTTTTATTAATTACACAATAGACTAGGAAGTATTTACTGTCCAAACTTGTGAAAAATTGTAACATCAAAGCCTCCGAGAAAAATCCCTTGAGACAGGAAGTGGGCTTTGAGAAAAACTATAGCTGCAGCTCAAGAACTAGTACCGGACAGGACAAAAAGGAGGACTATCTACAAAAAGCAATGAGATGCCATCAAAAACATAACTTGTAAAAAAATATTTTATTATTGATATGGTCAGTATAAGATGTTGTTTGGTTAACTAATTACGTAATAAGTTAAGAGGGAAGGTCCCATGAGTAGGGACTGAATGAATTAACCGACTTTGTATTACATGGATCTCACAACTTTTTACGATAGAAGAACTGAGTTGCGAGACTTGGTTTTTTTTACAAGTTATGTTTTTGATGGCATGAGTTTAATCGATAACGCAAGTTAAGTAATTTTGAACGCAGCCTGCCTATGAAAGCATTTATTTATCTCGAGTTTTTCTTTTGTTCTAAGAACACGTGAAGGCAATGATCCAAATGGTTTGGGCGGTTTGAAAACTCTGGTCTTCACCAATCTGCAGTTGAGCAGCTTAGTGGAATATGCTCTAATCTTAGGAGATTAGAAAATACCCAGTTAAGACAATGTTTGTCTTATACGAGGATCGAACCCATATTCATGCCGTTACTGGAATACAGATCACACTTTAGGAAGTGTCTGTCAGTGAACTGTATTCCAGGAATACAGATCACAGTATCATCAATATCAGCATATTCCACTAAACTTATTCTGTATTAGATGTATGTATTAAAAAAAAATACATTTATCAGTTATCTAGTATCTATTAGAACAACCTTTGTTTAGTTTGGGACTAGATGACGCTGCGTAAATTTTCCAGGAATGTTAATAATTATTTACTTATACAATGCCATATATCGACTTTAATCATTTCACTTTTGCTATCAGAATAAACATTTTCCAACTCCTTATGCGAGATGTGACTTCGCAAAATGGGCTGTTACAAGCGCTTTTATGGCTTGTTTTCAATTACACAAGTCGTTGGATCAGAGAACTAAAGACAATTAGTTTTTTCCCCCTTGGCATAAAAGAAGGATGTAATAATAAATACTAAGCTTTTGTTTAACTCATTCATTGCCGTCTTACGTATTAAGAACTTTACAATCATGCCGCTGGGAATGGGTAACTCATTAAAATTTCGTGTGCAAACACAGCAGCGCTAGCGCAGCTTACTGTGCCGGTCCTGGTTCTGGGTGGTTTAGTTAACTCAAAATTGTGCTATGGTGTAATAAGCTCGAAGGCGCTTCCGGCCGCCAAGTGAGCTGCGTGGTAGCGCTTGCTCTGATTGCCGCGCTCGGCACAGTGTACCTGTATAATATAGCAAGAGATCTCGGGGGTATGACACTTGCGCTGTGCGCCAACACATTTCGGAAAAGTGTGTCAACTCACCAGCGCAGTGAACTGAGCTAGCGCAATTGCGCGGCGTAGCGCAGTGTTACCCATGTCTGCATGCCGCTTTTAGCTTAGGCATTGAAGTGCAAAACCTAGACGCCGCTAGGCAGCTTTGGCATGTGATTAATGATTTTTGAGACGCCGTTGGGCGGCTCAGAACGGGTTAAATGTGTATTTATTTGTTCTGTTTTATCTTGTAATTTCTACTAAAGGCTTCGCCTGCTTGCGATTTGTTGAAGCAGCTCAAAATCCTTTCCTAGAGTAAGGCCTGTTTTCCACAGCGGCGTAAAATTAGTACTGCAGTTAAAGTACAATGTTATAATCACAGAGGTAACCCCCTATCATTGTCTTTGTTTATATCTTTATTGATTATTATATGTTTATTATTTGTTGTACATAGCTACCACAGGAATACACACTTCGTGAAATTTCTAAGTGTCTACCTACCATGTTTATCCAGACAGAGAAGACTTAGTAATATGAAGTAAATGAGTATCTGCAGATCTGTGCCAATCCAGTACCATTTGGATAAGGAACCGGAACGATGTGGCATTAAAAAACCATTCTGGTACAACTCTTTTAAAACACAATACCGTTACTGGTGCTTGCTTTAATTTGTATTGTTGTATTGTGTGTAAATTCTTATATAAGTAGTTTTGTAATACTAATGTGGCATAGAAGCATACTGCATTCTTGAGTAGTCAACATAGCCTATGAACTTTTACAACACCAGAAAATATGGCTGTTTTCATAAGCAAACAGCAATATTTTTTATACACATATGGTAGCTGGAAAAACGGATAATGTCAAAATGACACAGCATGTCTACAAAAGCTAAACTAGTTGTTAATAGCTATTTCTCTTAGCTCTTAGCTAGTTTAACTGTCTGCACGGAGCAATTAGTAGGAAATAGACTATCGTAGCTAAAATCAACAGAAATACCTCGTTCGAGTGCTGACCAAATATTGGACCAATCCCTTTGGAACTTAGTGTGTGTGCGATACCTTACTGTAACAAACAGTAGTATGTATTCTGTACCCATGTAGACGTTTTATATACCAGTAACTCCTCGAAGTTATTTTCTAGTATATTTCATGAGATTTCTAAAAACAAAATTCAAATATTCATTTAATTTGAACCAAAAATCTAATTTTAACTACGCGGTTGATAGGTTTTTGATTTATATCGGATATTACAGAATAAATGTGTTCCACGTTATGCTACTTGAGAATGTTCTAAAATTAATAAATATCATTTATATTTTGACTTGTACTATGGTCGATCTAAGTTTGGTGAGAAAGCCCATTTTAAAAGAATGAAATTATTAAAAAATACACTACCATTGCAGAAATAATAATAGTAACTGCTACAGTACCATACGTAGAATAAAAAAATATTTTTTTTAAATAAAAATAATACAAAATTCTTAAAAGATATACATTTTCTAATCTGGGTAAAACGATGTAGTGTTATTTTTATGAATAATATTATTTTTACTTTCTTTCATTATCTTTTGGAGAAATATCTTCTACAACTAGATATGGTCCAATCCAAACTTTATTTCCTACTTGGTTCTCCAATTATAAAAAGTCACCAGCCTTTGTTTATTTACACTTTTGTCATATATAATTATTCTACTTAACTTAGACAATAACAAATTATTCAACATCTAACTGAACTTTTAGTAATCTAAACTTAAAATCCTTAGAGTAGCTATCATAATTGTATTGGGAGTCGACGGAAGTTGTTAAATTATTTGGCAGATTACATAGTTTGTCGAAAGCTAATAACTAATTTATGTGGCATATATTGTGTCTTTGTATGAACAGTGCTATCGATCTTCTATTTCTCTCGTGTACTTCAGAAGAAAAAAAATATGAATCTAAATATTTAAGAAAAAATATCTTAAAAATATATATTCATATTTTTTTTCTTCTGTCTTCCAAACTTCATAATTTTGATGTTCTTATGATTTTTGGTTCTTCGTATTTCCAGAAGTTCAACGTAGTAGGGTCGCCACATGTTGCATGGTTGGTGGTTGATGAGTTAAATCCGAAATATAATCACATGATATGTATTCACGTGTATATAGCAGAGAGACCGACTATTTGCTAAATTACTAACTTATTGCTATGTCAATAACATTCGTCAATGTCGCGGTGAAACTCTAAATAAGGACAGTTAGCCGCATACTACTCGTACACTAGTTACATAAACGCGATATTAAACATAGCTGTCGTACAAATTTCTGATTTAATGCCTATGAAACTGGAATTTAGTCGTCAGACTCATATGAATAGGCATAGAGGTTAGATGGCAATCGCTGCTTTTTTCCTACAAAACCGATGTCTTCATTCTAGAGTTGTGTATTATTTTTTTAATAATACACAACAATACGCTACATAGGTGTGTTTATGCGGACATTGCCACGCACAGGCAAATGTACGAGCATCTATGTATACTTGTGAAACGCTTGTACATACATGCCCTTTCTAGTCTCTTTTATAAATAAATAAATAAATATTGTCAGACAAATTACACAGCGCCATCTAGCCCCAAAGTAAGCGAAGCTTGTGTTATGGGTATTAGACAACTGATAAACATACGTAAATACATTTTTTTTTGTAAATACATACATAAGATACATAGAAAACATCCAGACCAAGACAAACAGACATGTTCATGTACACAAATGTTTGTCCTGTGGGGGAATCGAATCCAAGAGCGTTAGTGTCGAAGCCGCGTCATTGACCGCTACGCCACCGAACTCGTCTAAATGTGTCATAATCAACTAGATTTTTGTATGGAACGTACGGCCCACCTGATGTGAAGCGGTTTCCGTAGCCATATTAACGCTCGCAACATGAAATGTTGCTCGCGCGCCGCCACCCTCGCTGCCAACGAAACCCCTTCCATTCTGGTGACCTCACTCACTCGCAGGAACACAAAAATCCTCGAGGCGATTGTTATTTGGCTGCAGTATTCTGTGAGGTTGAGGTACTTCCACAGTCGGTCTGCTTATAAATACACTGTACCCTACCTTTCTTATTTTGTGCTATCAAAGTAATTCTTTCAAATATAGCTATTATAACGTCTTTACATAACAAATAATAAAAAAAGTCAATGGAATCTAAATATATAAAAGAAGGAACTGACTGACTGACTGACTCATACATATATATATATCAACGCACAGCCCAAACCGCTGGGTCTAGAGATTCCAAATTTGCCACGTAGGTTCCTTATGATGTCTAGACGTGCACTAAGAAAGGATTTTTCAAAATTCATCTCCTAATGGGGTGAAACGGGGGTCCAATATTTATATGGGGAAACAAGATTAGTTGGACTATTTTATCCGAAACTTTACACGAATATTTCTATAGATAAATGAGTAAACATATGTTTCAGGATTTTTCAAAATTCAACCCCTAAAGCGGTAAAACGGGGTAAAAAAGTCTGAAATTCGTCATGGGTTTTTATTTTCATGGTTTATCGGGTCACTGATTACGAAAACAACAACTATTTTATAATTCAACATAGCCGACATGACATAAAATCACCCCTGTGAAGGTGGTTGCGTGTATTCATCATCATGAAACTTTGTACACATGTTCTTTAAGGTATTAGGAAGGACATAGTATACTTTTAATTAAAGAACATAGTATATTAAAAAAAGTAAATGCGGGCGAAGCCGCGGGTGAAAGCTAGTCATTCGATAAAATTAATAAATTATGTGACACTTTTTAGCAATTTACGTTGGCAATCGCAATGGCCTCTCCATGATAAATTGTCTCTGCGAATGGTTTTTGAAAACTCTCATGAGATAATGGGATTCCCACGTAGGGAGCCGCGGGCGAAAACTAGTTTTACATAAATTCTGATTATCATGAAACCGTGTAGTCGGCACAGAATAAGCCTCAGCGCTAGGAATGTAATATTCTGAATATCAACCCCCGAGTATGTTCTTTGATAAATTATTACTTGCTTTCACATATCTTGTCTAATTTAGTACTGTTTCACACAAATTCCTTGTTTCAAGTCAGACACAACACTGTTCATAATAACGTACAACATACCCTCTGCATATTACCCATTATACAAGCAAAACAAGAACGCGAGAATTTTGATGTAATTACAGTGCACTAGGGATGGACCAAATTCAAAGTTTTATCGAGTAACCGAGTGCTGCGTATTACTCTGCTTAATGTTTGAAAGAGGAGATTGATAGCATCTTTGCGCATGACAGTCTAATCAAACACGCCAGTTAAGCTAGTCGACCGTAGCCTGTCCATTGATGGATTTATATTATCTCGTTATCTCGAGATCCTCCGTGCTTTGGAGGCCATGTTATTACGCCGGTCCCGGCTGTTGTCATTAGATGACAGTCAGTGACAGAAAACACTGGCCTCCGTAAACCCGCAGTTGAGCAGCGTCGTGGAGTGGTAGATGATATCGATACCCGACTGGGGAAGTACTTCCACCTCACAGAAGACCGCAGCCAAATAAATGCCAGTGAGTGACGTTATCAGAGGTAAAGAGACGTTGCGTCAGCAGATAGGTGCAATAGTACTTGCATTCAGCATCAAAATTAAGTTATACAACTTTTGACGATGATTTTAGTAGCAGAGTAGATAAAGTGGCACAAATACGTGTCTAGTATTTATGTACCTTCTACTGTCGAAGTAATTGCATATTCTATCCGATAAATCTGTATAGTGTACACACATTATCATAATGTGCACATGAGAACGACGGGGATTAAGGTATTTGCTAGTATAATATGTGGAAATGATCGGATATACTGAGGCTTCTGCAGAATGAACTAGAGAGTACTGAGCTACATAAAAACAAACTAACGAGGGCCCACGGCTTCGTCTGCGTGGAGTTTGTAAAATGAACAATTATTATTACCTAGCTGACCCGACAGACGATTTCCTGTCTTCCTAATTATGAATATTGGAATATTATATACAGCTATGCTACAACGGTGAAAGCTAACGCTAGCGCTAAAGCTACTGTTAAAGGTTAAGTTGACGTGCTGTAGCGTTAGCGTAAGCTAATGCTAGCGTTTGCAGTTAGCGTCTGCTTACACTAACGCTAGCGCTATTCCCAGCGCTAATGCTGGCGCTAAACGTTTAAAGCTAGCGCCAGCACTAGCGCTAACGTCAGCGCTAACGTTTATACTAACGCTAATGCTAATACTAAGTACTATACTTATTTTTATTGCAGGGCAGCTCGTGGCGAGCTGTGGTGAGTAACGACACCACAGGTACTGTATGAATCTACAAAGAGTCGGTCAGGGCCTTCGTGTCCAGTGTGTATATATTGGTCGGAGTGTACATGTTACGGCTAAAGGTGGGTGTGAACATAAACTTAAGATTAACCGGCTAAACTTAAGTCTAACTTCGAGGAGGTGTTAGTGTTAGTTTCTTCTATCTTTAGCCGGCTAAATTACCTTTCATATTTCATAGACTGTGGAGCTATTTCGACGGAGCCCCGCTTTGCGGGGCTCCTATTTCTGTGTAAAGGGTTTAAAGTAACCTAACAAAACCTAAACTCGGGGTGCCCTTTCACACTTTCAACCCTTGAAAATAATAACGACTCCTCTCTGGACGGCCAATGAAGGCAAGCCAAAGATGAAAGTCCTACGGGCCTTCTCGTGTATATGTGTGTTACGGCTAAAGGTGGGTGTGAACATAGGATGCAAGAGCATCCTACGTCGTAATTCATTAAAATAGTATCATATTCGGAAGTTTCATTGCCACGTGTGCGCGCATTGTCTCCCCACCGCCACCTCAAGCCCTCCGCCGACCCGGCGCGTCCATCGAATACATTTTTAGCCGTTTCGTTTCGGTTAATGTGCACATTAGCCGGCTAATCTTAAGGTTATGTTCACACCCACCTTTAGCCGAAACATATACACGAGAAGGCCCGTAGGACTGTCATCTTTGGCTTGCTTTCATTGGCCGTCCAGAGAGGAGTCGTTATTATTTTCAAGGGGTGAAAGTGTTAAAGGGCATAACGCCGCGAGTAAGAAAGCGCAGCACACCTCTCTACACCACTGAATTACTCACACCGGTGTCACAATAGACTGTGTATTGTGCCGGTGTTGCCCCCGGCCAATTTCCTGTCATTTCGGGGGCCCATCTAGTAAGAGGTGAGTCACCGCCTGCCGCAAGTAACGAGCAATAGAAGCTTATGTATATCTTAATAGAAATTATGGCATCCCTCTTCTACAATGATTAGCCCAGTGGTAATTCCATCAAAATCATCCTCAGAACCCATTTATCCTTTAACACACTTTGCAATAGTTACAATGCCTGCCGAGACCTGCTTATGGGTATATTGTTGCATTGATATATACAACATTACATTAAACTTCTCTAAGAGACCTTTACGCATTGGATCTATCCCCACGTAAGCCGATCAAATGACCGGGCTTGACCCATGTAGTACAGAGGTATACTAATATTGTTAAGTAAATAAGAGGTATACTTATATTGATAATAAATAATTTAATATTATTAATTAATAATGTTACTTCTGTAACTAGTCACTTATGACTTTTATCTCTTTAGTTTGTTGTACATGGAAAGCACGTTTATCCATTGAATTTATCATTTATTGTCGCAACTTGTACATCGTTAAAATAGAATATACGCAATACGCATGCTTATCAGAATCGAGACATTTTGTCAAACGACTTTTCCTTTACGACGCAGGGCCCAAGGTGACACACCGCGAAATTACAAAGTAAATATTTTTATTCCGTTGACATATACCCAAAAAAGCAAACATTTCAGAGCACCAGATTCATTTGTGAAACCATAGATTTAGAATTTGGCTAGATATTGCATGATATTTGCGCATACTTATTGCAAGACGTGAAGACATCTATTTACAAAATTTTATCATTATCTTATAAGAAAGTTACTCTCATTTTAAAATTTTGTCTTTAAAATTTTGTATAATCTGGTTTTAGAATATCATTAATAGTTCCAAGCTTATAAAAAATCACAAATTAAAGTGGTATTCGATTTAGCTACGCAACTTTTGGAAGGATTTGGCACATGTTCACCTCATATGTACCCAATAATCTCAATGCTTGAGGACCAAATCTTCAGTCAATCAGTCCTTTCAGTTATGACTGCGTATAGAGTTGAATGCTCAATCTCGGACAGTGAGCGACAGAGAGAGCTATACTCACGGTCTTTGTTAAGGGATCGAATACGAGGAAATTTGGCGGATAACCAAAGAGTATGCTGCGACAAAACGCTGGCCGTCCCTTTCTACATACACCGATGATCTTTTAGATGAGGCGGCGAATCACTTATGTGAGAAAAGGACTGGGGAATGCCTATATCCAGCAGTGGGTAGATATAGGCTATTAATGATGGTGATGGAGAAACCGGTAAGAGGTGGCTTTTAAGCGAGTTTATTATAACTACGCTAAACAATGATACTGCATTTAAAATAAATCAAAGTAAGATGCAATAGTACGTGATTAAATCTGTTTTGGCTTGTCTGAAGCGATATTTAATTATTTTCATACGTCTTTGAGACATATGCGATATTTAATGGACAGCGCGGTCGGTACCTTTAGCGCTTTAACTCTAAGGTTTACTGGTAGAGAATGCTGGTTTAACATTAAGTCCAACTGTGTTCATTTTTTATTGTGCACAAAGTTTAAATAAATACGATTCCTAATTCTAACATTGTTGGTCGAGGGGTAATACTGATCTTGCGGTATCTATTCTACTTTAATCCTCGTGTGAAATACGGTATTTTCGTAGACCGTGAAATGAGGTACAATATTATGCTAATAGAGTATGATAAAATATCTTTTTATCAAGATCATGAAGGTAAAATAATGTTTACAATTCTGTTCATGTTGTTTACTTCTTGTCGGAGTATAAACTCTAACGCTGCGATTCCTCCAGACATTTGCATGGATGTGAAAGATAGCAATTTTTAAGCACAAATAAAACTTATTTATAACACATAATAAACTTATTGCTATTTATATATACAGAACAATCTAATATTAATTTTCAATGAAAGATAATATAACGTTTCATCGACACGTAATTTGAAATTTCTGCTGAGTGTAATGAGTAAATCGAATTAAAATTTTCCTAAAATAAACTTCTAATTAGGTATGAATGACATTATATCTCTTCATGTTGCATACAGTAACGTTTTGTGTGTAATTTAATTAATTTAAAGCGATGCTCACTACCAAATCGATTAAACCTACGAGTATACTAGAATTACTAAATATTTTTTGTATCTGTTTGTCCTCTATGCTCTCTATTGAATTCTTCTGAACATTATTGCAATTTTACTTCTCAGCTCATAATATCCTTTTCTCGAAATGTCCTTTTATCTAAATGTCCATTTGTCATATTTAGTGGGTAAGTGTGTGAGCCTGACTTTAAAGTGCACGGTCACTAGTACCACGGAAACCGTAGCCCTTGGTATCTAAGTATCGCTAACCACTCGACTCGACGAGGAGCTCGACGGCGTCGTTGTGCGTGTCAGTCTAATCGTACACGCAAGCTAAGCAACGTCGACCGCAGCCTGTCTATGGATGGGTTTATTTAACTCGAGCTCCTCCGTGCTTCGGAGGGCACGTTAAGCCGTCGGTCCCGGCTGTTGTCATTAGATCACAGTCGTTAAGCCAAGTCAGTGGCCTTAGGGTGGCTTGAAAACACTGGCCTCCGCCAACCCGCAGTTGAGCAGCGTGGTGGAGTATGCTCTAAACCCCTTCGATTGAGGGAAGACCCGTATCCGAACAGTGGGATGATTATGGATTGATGCCAACAACCACTCGACCATGGTGGTCTCGTCTTGTAATTTATTAATTATTAGAAATGTAAATATAATAAAAGCAACTTGTAAGCATTTGCTAGGATATTTGCTACTTTTTCACAGGAAAACGGGGGATTTTGATGAAATTTAGTATTCATATAGAAATGAGTTTAAGTGGCTCACACAATCTTTAGAGCTAAAGCCAGCCTTAGCTGCACGTCATGCACAATGCCGACTAGCGAAAGTGGTCAGAGCAAAAGAGGGGTAGGGTACATCGTATCTGTATATTGCCCGACTGGGGAAATGCTTCGACTACTTTGTGAGTTGTTGTGTTCCTGCGAGTGACTGAGGTCATCGAAAAGGACGGAGTTGCTGCATTGGCAGGAAGGGTGGCGGTGCCTGAGCAGTATTTCATGTTGCGAATGTTAATATGGTTTCGGTAACCGTTTCACATTAGACGGGCCGTATGCTTGTCTGCCACCCGACGTAGTATATAAAAATAAAAACAAAATGTTCTGGATTATATAGGATACTTCTTATCCCACGTGATACGATAAACATACCTCACAAACCTATGTTAAAGTAACCTTACCCGAATTACTTTATATTAAGCACCAGCCGGGAGAGAGCCTGGAGATCTGTAACATAGGTTTTTAAACCTAGCTCGGAGTCTAGACTCTCACATGGTCTTGCCAATGCAATGCCTGTAATGTACCTATTGCTCAACTGTACAAACTTTGTGAGAAGTAACTAAAGTTATTATAACCTATATATAAAAAAAAGATATTGTATTCTAGTTGGGAGAAGTCGCGGGTAGATGATAGTGATACACAAATCAGCTTTTGTTACTGAAGGATGCATATACTTGTATGAAGAAGTAATGACGTACATTAAACTAATGAGAAGAACTTTCAGAAGCCACGCTTGATTCGCCACAATGAAAACTTGCTGCTCGGAATGGCCGCAAGGCCGCTACTATTCCACACCACCACACAGATTACAGAACTGCCCCCTTACCACTAACTCTTATTGCGATTCAATGACTGAATAGAATCGCTTATTCATAGGTATGAATAAGCGACTCTATTCAATAACTGAATAGAGTCGCTTATTCATTGGTACGAATAAGCATTCTATTTAGTTATTGAATCGCAATAAGAGTCGGTGGTAAGGGGGCTGCTTAACTCTAATAATGACAGTACTTGAACAATAAAACAGAAATTAGATGAAATAAAAAGACTCATCGTGCTCAAACTAACTCAAGCTAACAACTTATGTAACTGTATTGTGCAAATAAAGATGATTTGATTTGATCAAGGGGCCATTGATTGGATTTTTGTGGTAGTATTTATTACAAACTAGTTAACCTGCCGAACTTCGTACCGCCTAACAGTCGATTCTTTAATATATTTTTTAGACGTGACAACGTCTTATAATTCGATGGAGCCGGCTGCACACACGAAAAAACATGACTCATGCGGCGTTACCTCGCTCTGTGGAGTTCCATTAAAGTTTTCTTTTGAAAAATGCAAACATTCCATCAGTAGTTTCTTATGACGTTGTCACGCTCAACTATCGTCAGTAAACCGACTTTACAGACAACCGATTTTTTTAAATACTTATTCTGCTATTCGGGAGTCAGCTAGTAAGATAAAAAAAGAAAAAGAAAAAGAAAGTTAATACGTCAATAATTACATTGTCTCAAAAAAATAAAATTATAAAACACCTAAAATGATTTTAAAACGATACTAACGTCACTCAATTGTTTTGCCTTCCCTGAACCTCTCCACTAACACTTGAACTTTATGGTATGGTATTAAAGTTCAAATTGACTTTATGAATCCGTTGATTTTACTCCCACGTTACTCCCATGTTAGTAACATGGGAGTAACGTGGGAGTCCAAACCTAACAATTTAATTACAAATAGTCTAACCTAACCAAACTAAACAACATAGATGAATCTAAAAATTAAAAAAAAAATTTTTTTATAATTTACTTTAAAATATTGCGTTTAGGATACGACCGTCAACGATGTCTGCCGTCGAAGCGGTCCCCCAACGCGACGTATCTTTTTTAGAATTATTAATACATACTTAGGTACTTTAAGATTGAATTTCTTTTATTATTTTTTACTTTTTAAAGGGAACTTGGTTATTGTGTCGGGGGTTTTTTTAAATTTTAAATTTAATAAATTATTTTAAAATTATTCACTGAGTTAGAACCATTCTTGTACTTCAAGTAATATTCTAAAAAAAAGAATTAGCGAAATCTGTTCAGCTGTTCTCGAGATTTGCGCTTAGCAACACATTCAGCGATTCATTTTTATATTATAGACTAGCTGACCCGACTGACGTTGTTCTAACTTCCTAACTATGATTTGTCAAATGACTGACAGTTCTGTCAAACGCTAGAAAGTTACATTAGTAGTGAGTAGTAGGGTGTTTTCTATGTATTGTATGTAAGTATTGACAAAAAAATGTGTTTAAGTATAACATTAGTTGTCTAGTACCCATAATATAGGCTTTGCTTAGTTTGGGACTAGATGGCCGTGAGTAATTTGTTCAGGAACATTTATTATTAAAAAAATAAATAAAAAATGGGCTTTCTAAAGTCGGTTTACGAGATGGAATTCACTCATTACGATACTCCATGCAATAAAAAGTTATTACCATTAGGTATTAGAATATGCATGAATTTCATTCAGTTTATGGATGAAGACGTGTTTTATGGATCTATTATTTATTGATTACCTACATTTATTTTTATCTCTTTAAGTATGACACGATTATGAAGAATTTATTTTCCACTAAAAAATGGTGAACTTACTTTGTCTGAATATTATATTAATTTCTGAATTATTAAAAAAGTATTATATATAAAACATGGTAATTGTGATCATGAAATCCTGAAAATTTTGCTACAAGTCGGCGGGTGTAGCTGGTTTCAATGGGCGGTAGTGATTACTTCCTAAGGTGACACACGCTCGCTTGCCTACGTCACTTCTCATATAAAAAGAAAAAAATATAAAAATATTAATAAATTAAAAAAAAAATGATTTATTATTAACTACTAGGGGACCGAGCTCTGCTTGGCGTTTCATTTTTAAAGAAAACGGAGCTATGCACGGTTTCATGGTATAGTCAAACTTTTAGTGATTATATCGTACAATAGTTACGTTATCCACCGTTAGAGGCGCTGGTATAGTTTTATTTTTATCATGGCGGCGGAAAATAATTGTCATAATATAAGACGCCAAGGGAAGTTTTTAAGTGAAATAAAATAATGTCGTTAAGACGCATGTTGAAAGCTTATTTAGTTGTAAAATACATATGCGCTTCTTGTAAGTAAAGATTTTACTTTGTTTATGTTTATAGTTCCAAAAGTGCATAACAGATGGCGCTGTGCAGTTAATATGCGCAATTAAATCGCGCTATTAAGATTTTTTCTGTTTTTATGACCCTGTGCGGTCAAGTGTGTGTCTTCGTCTACTCCTTTTGAGGATAGATCACAGCAGGGTGAGCGGTGCGGGTTGGTTGGCAGCAAGTAATTTTGTTGCCACATGGTATTAAAATTCACCACCCGCATCGCCACTCCACTTTTGTACTGGGGTTGTACAAAAGTTTGGTACTTCGAGCCGACTTTGGATTAGTCGGAAGGTGACGCACGGGAGTAATAGTGCGTTTTTGCGTCATTGTGTTTGGCTGGGCAAGTGGATCGCTTGCGCAAACTGGCCAAAGTTTTCAGCTGCAGCAAGGTGCAAGGAGGTGCACCAGGCCACAGCAGACAGTGCCGAGGCGGCACCTGTCAGGAACACGGCGAGGCGAGGCGAGGCGGAGAGGAGTGCGGAGCGCGGGATGCGCCTGCACATGCTACATACAGTCCATTGAGTAAGGATACCAGGAAAACTTGTGAGTGATTTTAAACCTTATTACGTAGAAAAAGTTAACTTTGAATAAATCAGTGATATTGGTGATAATTAGTAGTGCTACATTTTGAAGAGGAATTTGAACTTTATTTATTTGGACATTTTAACTTTAAAATTTAGCTTCTAAATTTCAACTTAGAATAAATTTTAAATTGTTATCATAGACTTAGTTAATTTTAAGCAAAATAGTTGTTAGACGGGGAACCTATGCCCGATTTTTCTTTTGCATTGTGTGTCTCTAAAAGACTTAGAATATTTTTAAAGAAATTTCATTAACTTGTAAAATTTTCATTGTTGGGTTTGGACTTAGAAAATTTTGTTGGAGTCACACTTACGATTTGTGGTTTGTTTTTAAACTTATTTTTTTTGTGAGGTGTCATATAAAGAGTAGTTCTGTACATCTTATTGAGGAATAATAACTTGTGAATTCATAATTAAATAGGTAAATTTGTTAATAAAAAAAAAAAAAAAAAAAAAAAAAAAATGGAAGAATTAATTAAAGTACAGATTAATACACATAGTCGCATTTCCAAGGCTCAACAAAATTATAAAAAGTCTCCGAAAGAGCGAATAACGCAACAATACGTAGAAATTAGAATAGAAACTTTAGATAATTTATGGGATAAATTTAATGACACGCATGAAAATATTGTAAGGCTATGTAAAGATGAAGAAAAAGAACGGTACTTTAAAGATGATACGTATGGTTTAGTTGAAGAAGTGTATGTGGAGTACAAAACCGAGCTTAAGTGTGTGCTGGATTCCTTTCTTAAAAAATCTGGTAAAATTGGTACAAAAGCAGCAGAATCTAATACTGTGCACGGGATACCTTCAAATATTCAGTTGCCACGGATTGTAATACCTACGTTCACAGGTCTTTATTCGGAATGGACCACATTCCGTGACTTATTTTTATCATTAGTGCATACCAACGCACAGTTGGATGATGTGCAAAAAATGCACTACTTAAAAGGCTATCTGTCCGGGGAACCAGAGCAGCTACTCAGACAGATTCCCATTTCGGAAGCAAACTATGAGAGAAGTTGGATGTTATTGAATTCGAGATACAATAACAAAAAAATATTGTGCAATTCAATTTTGAAAACATTATTAAGTCAACGCAACATCAGTGGGGAATCGGCAAATATGCTAAAAAATCTAATTGATACCACCACAGATTGCTTAAGCGCGCTCACAAATATTGGGGTAGATGTAAGCTCGTGGGATATAATTGTAATCCATTTATTAACATTGAAGCTTGACGTGGATTCCAGAAAGGAGTGGGAAATCCACATCAGCAATGTCAACGGCCTGGATGAACTTCCAAGATTTTCCCAATTCACAGATTTCTTAACCAAGCGATATCGCGCGTTAGAATTTCTGGAACCCAAGTCAGCAGCTTCAGGTAAATTTCAAAATGCTCAGATACATGGTGTAAATAAGCCTAAAGTTCTTCACGTAGCTAACCTGAAATGTGAATATTGTACAGGTAATCATAACATTTTTAATTGTAAAAGGTTTGCAAATGACGACGTTGCTAGTCGTAGACAATTCATCGAGCAAAATCGTTTATGTTTTAATTGTTTTGGTCACCACGCGGCTAAGTTTTGTCAAAGTAGCTCAAGTTGTCGAGTTTGCAATCGGAAGCATAACTCGTTGCTTCATTCTAACAATAATAACTTTGAAGGTCCAAACGGGTCTGGGGATTCATCCAACGGTAATATTAGTTCCGTGAAATCTAGAAAGGTTTTTTTATCAGCGTCTGATGAAGGTAGCAAATATTCATCTGCTAGTGAGATGGCGGAGTCATCCAGCGCGATAGATAATAACACTGTAGTAACGTGTCATTCGTCAGGGCCGTTACCTGTCTTTAATCAAGTACTTTTGACCACGGCTCTGGTTAAAGCCGAGTCATCCAACGGAGAACATCATCTTATTAGGGCATTACTTGATCAAGGCTCCCAAGCCTCATTTGTTACTGATGCAGTAGTTCAAGCATTAGGTATCAGGAAGATACCAGTGCAGGGTCGTGTATCTGGATTGGAAGGCAATGAAAATGTTTCGGTAAAATACATGGTTCAGTTAAAAATTCATCCCAGGTTTGATTCCAATAAAGTAATCACGCTTCAAGCATACGTAATAAAATCCATTACGTCATTTCTTCCAAGTAAGAAGGTAGTTGAATTGGACTGGATAGAGGCAAGTGATATGGTTCTGGCTGACCCACAGTATCACATACCTAATCAAATAGATATTTTATTGGGGGCTGATGTGTATAGTCAAGTTATCAAGAGTGGAATCAAACGAGGACGAGAAGGTTCGCCAGTAGCGCAAAATACGTCACTGGGTTGGGTCCTCTCAGGCACTATACCACAAATTCAAAATGGCAACATTGTTGTAATGCATGCCGTTAAGGAAAACGATGATTTCCTGGAAGGGTTTTGGGAAATGGAAGCTGATCCCAAGAGTTCATCAAAAATCTTGTCACATGAAGAAGAAGAATGTGAGAGATTTTTTGTACAAACAACGTGCAGGGACTCGCAGGGTCGCTATACAGTGAGGCTTCCATTTCGTTCTCAAATCGAGTTTGAGGATTCAAGGGAAATTGCGAAGAGAAGGCAGAGGTCATTATATACAAGGTTTGGAAAAAACGTGACTTTGAAGGAAGATTATTCAAAGGTAGTTCCTGTAGAAGAGAGGAATAGGAAGGGAACATTTTATCTTCCTCATCACTGTTGCGGGATGAGCAATGGAATAGAAAGGGTCAGGATAAAGAAAAACTTGAAAAAACAAAAACAAACATTCAAGAATATCGTTTATTACGTGTAACCTTTGGAACAGATTTCATCTCCCTACTTGACGGTGAAGGCTCTTCAACAACTAGCTTCTGATGAATGTGCGCAGTATCCAGGAACATCTGAAAAAATATTAAAGGATTATTATATGGGTGATCTACTCATGGGTTGTCAAACAGTAGATGAAAATCATACCTATATTG
Organism: Hypsopygia costalis; assembly: GCA_937001555.2. Classification (NCBI taxonomy): domain Eukaryota; kingdom Metazoa; phylum Arthropoda; class Insecta; order Lepidoptera; family Pyralidae; genus Hypsopygia; species Hypsopygia costalis. The sequence goes on along the minus strand of OW443334.2, from coordinate 16,398,064 downwards.
GCCTTGTGATTGATAGCCGATTCTGCTGGGGTCCACATAAAAATTATGTATGTAACAAGTTAAGATCTATCATCGGAAAATTAAGTATATTAAAATATAAATTACAGTATAAAACTCTTCGTATGTTGTATATGTCTCTAGCGGATTCGGTTATCGGTTACGGGCTAAGTAGCTACGGTAGAACGTACACAACCTATATAAATGACATATATAAATTGCAACGACAAGCCTTGAAAAGTATTGTACCGTATCATATAAAGAAAAAATGTAAAAACAATGACATGGAATTATTTAAATATTGTAATGTAATGAATGTATATAACAAAATTGAATTTCTTACCCTATCAGAATGTAACCACCCTGAATATATAATTGAGAAAAAGAGACCAAACCAATTGAGGCTAGTCCCACAGGCAAATAAGTACGTTCTACCTAAGACTAATAATTTGTATGGATTAAGAATGGATAATTATTTGATCCCTAAATATTTAAATAAAACTACTGAGATGCTTCAAAAAATGTACAAAGAGAAATCGAAAAACCTTAAGTCTAAATTTAAAAAGCACTATTTAACCAATCAAAATGTATTTTAACGGCTCACCGGCCTTGGATAAACCCCATGTGGTTTGTAAGGTGTGGTGTATTCTCATTGTAACTGTAGTATTAAGAATTTTGGAAATAAACGATTTAAAAAAAAAAAAAAGGAAAATGATTTATGAGGAAATGAAAATGATATTAAAGAAAAGATTTGAGCTTCAAAAAAGGATGTCAAATAGCAATGAGCTCCTAGAAGGTTTAGGAAAAGGAAATAAAGTAGGAGATGTAATATTAGTGAAAGAAAGTGACTTACCTCTTTGCAAATGGCTTCTCGGTCGTGTGGTGACTAAACATCCGGGGTCCGACAACATCACGCGTCTAGTCATTTTGCGAACTAAGAATACACTGATCAGAAGGCCAGTGTCAAAAATTTGTATACTTCCTATAACGGAATAATATTAGCATAAATTTGTTACTTGTTAAGTTTGATTTATAACAGTTACCACTTGCCAAGGACCATCAGGTTAAATTTCTTTGGATATTTTGTTAATTTAGCTCATGGTGGGCGGTTTCGACTTTAGTAAAGGACTATATGGTTCATATTGTCCTTGGTGGGCGGTATGTTGAAAGCTTATTTAGTTGTAAAATACATATGCGCTTCTTGTAAGTAAAGATTTTACTTTGTTTATGTTTATAGTTCCAAAAGTGCATAACAGATGGCGCTGTGCAGTTAATATGCGCAATTAAATCGCGCTATTAAGATTTTTTCTGTTTTTATGACCCTGTGCGGTCAAGTGTGTGTCTTCGTCTACTCCTTTTGAGGATAGATCACAGCAGGGTGAGCGGTGCGGGTTGGTTGGCAGCAAGTAATTTTGTTGCCACATGGTATTAAAATTCACCACCCGCATCGCCACTACACTTTTGTACTGGGGTTGTACAACGCAAAAGTACTACAATTGACTTACTTGTAATAAATGATTTCTAAGATCTCCCATTTTTGTAATTTTTAAAGACTTATGTAAGATTGAATGTGTTAATTTTATGCGGTTAATTTGAACTACAATAAACAGTTATTATACTCACAAAAAAATACCTTTTGATATCACGAAACCCCTACAATAATGATATGGCCAAACGTGGATTGACATACAATCAAACGTTGACATTTAAACGATATGCCCAGTTCTGACTATATCATGAAATACAATCATTTCATGAAATGGTCAACCACATCATGATGGGACCAATTTTAAGATATGGCCACGACATATACATGAAATCTTCATTAGTATTTTACAGGATTTTAATATTACGATAAAATAAACAAGTACTAAAATACCAAACCACCAAAAACAATTTGTGCACGTAATTCAAAAGGATTTGCTCGAACGCTGGCACCTCCGCTGCTAACGTAGTATCTCCTCAAATCTGGTAACCCACTCAAAAATCACATCAACCTTCAAGGCACTGTTATTGGCTACGGTGTACTGTAAGGTAAAACATGGTCTACCTCATTACATCCTTTTCCATTTACCGACTTTCCACTGACACGTCCGCCCCCCCAAAAAATTGTAGGCTCATACGTCCACGGGATATTTTGTGCCCAAAATACGGACGAGCGGCCGCGGACGCAAACGAAAATCGTTATAACTGGCGTAATACTACAGCTATATTGAAATAAAAAATACCTATGGATAGCTACAGCTATAATATACAGAATGAGACTACATTGTCACAAACTGCTATAATTGATGCTAAAGTAAAAAATAAACAAAGTAAAAGTCAAGTATATCAACATTTTGCTCGAAATAAACAAAGCAAATATGGCCAGTACTCACAGAATAAACTCCCCCTATTTTCGCAGCAATTCTAGGGCTTCCAGGCCTTATTAGATTATGGAAAAGAGCTTTAAACATTGTCTGTTCCGACGCGACGCCCGCTACTCGAGTTATCACAAACTTAAGGTTATTATGGACTTTGTATAACTTGATGGTAAATTCATTAGGTATTACCACGTTACACGCTGTTAAAAATTATGACTAATTATTGATAGCTAATTTTGTAAGTAATTATTTATATCGCGTTACAATACCACCGTGGTTAGTTAAAAAACGGGTTGCACTCCGGGAGTGCCGTCAGAAGTGAAAACTTGAACAAACGTTGTGCATTTTTGAATATTTTGGAATGATTAGGGAATAAATTCGCACGAATTGCTTTATTTATCAATATAAAAGTAGTGTCATTTACCTATGTGATAAAATACAATATTCATACACAAACATGACAATTTATATTACAGGAAAAATTAACAGCAGGAGCAGGCATACATTTTCGCCGCGCGGTAGAAAGAGAGGAGGATATTACTTCCTCTCCTACGCCGCGCCGGCGGTCTACTCTCCCTCCGTCTTGCGAATTTTCGATCTGAGGCCCTACCGCCGAAGCTGATGCCGATTACCATCGAATCTTTTGATCCGAAAAATACGTCTTACGTTTAAGTTATTAACAAACATCTTCAGCTAAGTTGGTAGAGGTCCAGGGTTCAGGGTTTCTACTAGCTAAGCTAAACACATGTACCATAAATCTAAGCTGAAGTCTGATTATCACAATCAAAAAATCCGATGGGAATCGGCTTCAGCTCCGGCGGTAGGTCCCCAGGTCTGGTGTCCTGACGCGAGTTTAACAATTTTTCGCATCCCAAAAAATGCACAACGCCGCTAAAGAAGTTTTCACTTGAAAAAGGGGGGGTCAGCAACGTGTGAGTGATGCCGTTGGTGTTACACGCTTCCATGAAAAAAATTGGTACCTACTTAAAGTGTACAAAAAAATAAAAATGAGCTGCAACTACTGTAAATAAAAACTATTACGAAAATATAAATAATCAGCTTATTTTGTAAACAAATGAGATTCTGGCGAATGAGAGGTAGGGCACGTTTGACATGAATGCTTTTTCTCCACATCCTATAATAAATAAAAGTACAGGCTTATGTGCCAAACTATTGTGATCTATAAAAATAACTAAATAAATATGGAGTTGTATGTACGTCATTTTTTTTTTTTTTATATTACGTCGAGTGGCAGACAAGCATACGGCCCGCCTGATGTGAAGCGATTACCGTAGCCATATTTACGCTCGCAACATAAAATATCGCTCGCGCACCGCCACCCCCGCTACCAACGCAGCATCTCCTTCCTTTCTGGTGACCTCACTCACTCGCAGGAACACAACAACCCTCAAGGGAATTGTTATTTGGCTGCGGTATTCTGTGAGGTGGAGGTACATTCCCCTGTCGGGTAGCTTACAATTACGCTCCCTACCTCTCTTTTCGCCAGAGCTTCGTTTGTCAGTCAGCAGGGTGCACCGCGTGCAGGTGAAGTTGGCTTTGGTTCAAAGTTCTTGATGAACCACTTACACCCCAAAACATACGTCATACATAACTTAGTACATCGCTGGGTTCTAGTAAATTAATTTAATTTATTACCATATCTTTTCTTATATTCTGTCTCTAAAACATTTTTAAAGCTCCAACTACATTTAAATATAAAGTATAAACCTACTTCTCTCTATATATGTAAATGTAGAGAGAAGTAGGTATATACTTTATGTTTAAATGTAGAGAGACATTGATACAAGCTTTGCTACGATTTCTCGTAGACAGTACGTATTCTACATTTCAATTCCGAACAATATTACAAGGTACGACTCGCGTTGTACCCTCTTCACTGGCTACGTTTCAGTTTCGTCCAATTATGTTATTGAAGTGTAGGTGTATATGTGCTGTTTGCTAGAAATTTGAAACTACGCTGCGCAAAATCTATGGTAACTCTATGGCCATGCAATTGAAATGCTGTGTAGACTGTCTACGGAATTTCGTAGAAATTCTACGTGTCGTATTTAACCGTAAATGCAAGCAACTCTATATTTTAATTCTGATGAGCTGTTCGTGGGCTAGTACCCCTGATGATAAAAAGGTACAATATAATAATAGGATAATTTTATATTTATGCATTTACATTATCTATTTTTATTTCTTTAGTAATACATTAATAGACTTGATATAATCTATAAATTCAATAATGCACTAAAAACGGATGTTAAATTGACTACAACAATAAAAATGATAATTATATTCAGTTGTTAAAAATCTCAAATTAAATCATACGTGAAATATATTTATACAATAGTCACATATATTATTATATTTCAGTGCCTACAATATCATATTCATGATTTAATTAAAACTGTTTTTACAATTAAATTATCTTCTAAAGATATATATAGGCTTCTAAAGATGTATGATACTTACTTTATCTAATTGTCTGTCCGGACCGATACGTTCAAATGACTTTCAATGAAAATCAACGATCTGCAAACTGCAAAGATTATGGTATACGCAAAATTAGCACATGCTTAGATGACGATGTCGTTTGATTATATCAACTTTTTGGCACAATGTCACTTGATATAACGTAATGTGTTAATAACTAATGAAACCAATTCTTTTCAGTCTTGTACGCATTGGTGGAGACTAAGACTTGTAGTTAGCTTAGTTGTATTTTTAGTTACAAATTTTAAATCAGTGAGTAGGTAAATAATGCTGCAAGTCTCCCGAAGAATAATAAATAAATAAATATCGTGTGTACAACTTTTTAATTTGTAATTCGTTACAAATTGGTCTGCTTTCAAATCATGCAAGCAAGTTAGATTTACTTTCCAGTGTCAGATTGAACTAAAATTTGGAACACTCGTGAGATATCCATTTTTAATCCAATGTGGCGGCCGCTGCATAGAGACGATAAATGCGATAAAGGCATAATTTCCACATTACCACCCATGATGATCTTAAAATATTTGTATTGCTGTTCCATATGAGCAGCGATCTCTAGCGCACGGTATGAATTACAATAATAAAAAAGCCGCCAGGCATACATCATTTTGGGTTATATTCTAGTTCTGTACTAATTATATGTTGTTATAATGATGTTTATGTTGATTGTAATCTGTCTTGTTTGCTAGCTAATAAATAAATAAATGATGTGGTATCAAATGAAAGGGCTCGATGAGCGAAATAGTAAATTTTTAGTATTTTTTTTTGTATCTAATATTTTTTTATATCTTAGCATTTCTATTCTTATTTTTACATTTGATACATGATTTTACATCACAATTATAATGATAGCTATATTTATCACTCCAGAGCTTGTATTACTTCAGCAAAAAAATATTCTCTAATGCATTCAATCTTATACCATAACAGCCAGATAATTCTCGCGTCTGCCTGAAAATGAACCGTTTCACTGGTCTAGCTCAATAAATATACCGTTTACATAGCACAGTGGGGCTGTAAGTGCTAACGACGGCTAGGCGAATTTTGTGCTGAATATTGTGGGTTTGATTGATCCTTCTAGTATGCATAGTGGGGCCAACTATGACTATCATTCTTTGGCTTACGAAATCTTTTGTTTACTTTATATTACTTTATATTATGTCATTTTGATAAGAAAGTTTGAATATTTAGATAGATGTTTGGTAGTAATTGTTGTGCATTATGTATAACAAACAATTGTTTCTATGACTTTTTGCATGAAGATAAAGATGGGGATCTAAAGTAAGAGTAAGTACTAACTACACTACAGACAAATAGCTTTCTGAAACACTCGCATACTACAAATCTAAGTATAGAGTCATTTTTATTATTTTTATTAATATGTTAATGACAGTTTTCGATATCAAGCTACGAATTGTTGGAACAATATACCTCCGCTATTTTGACTTTTGAGTAGTAAAATATATTTTAGAAAAAAAATATAATTACTCTTAATACAATAGTAATATACTAAGTAATAATATGATCTTTTTGTAAATAATTTGCGATTAATGTACAACATTACCTACTTACCTGAAAATTATGCAAACGAGAACCCATGTATAATATAATCTAGTTTGGAATAGTTATTTTATATTCACACAATTTGCATTCATTTCGTTGCAGTTGTGTCTTGTGGCTAAAACGTGATTGTAACAGAAAACTAGTGTTTTAATCACCGTAAGTGTCCAAGTTTGTCTATGTCTGTTAGCTTCGCTCACTTATTTACTTTACTACGATAAAAAGTGCCCCATATTAAAATATAACTATTTTTCAACAAAAATAATAAACAAAAAATTTATGTACACAGAATTAAAAACTTTATATAGTATTTAATAATGTTTCAAAACTATTTTTGCGACATCGATCGATATCAGCCCGTAGTGACTCATATTCTAACTTAAAACTTGTTTCTATTTGTAAGCGTCTTATTGGTCTTCAATTTAGACTTTAGAGCGCTATGGATTTATCAATAATAATATAAGGTTATCAACGTAGGTATCTATAAAAGAGTAAATTAAACGAATACCTTAATACTTAGTTTAAGATTTACATCACATCATTAGCTTATAGAGATTAGGCAAAGTTATAAAACTCGACCGACAACGAAAACCAACTTAGTGGCGCAGAGTTACAGCTCAAAACGGATTACATAGTTGAATATCCGAAAGCCTACAAATAAAGGCCTATAGACACACCTCACCATGAATTTTAATGAAGTAGATTCACTCGAATAATTCCTTTCACACGGATGAATGCTTAAACATCACAAAGGGTTAACATTTTAGATCAACGCCATTGTGCCCGCGAAAGGTGGACACAAACAATAGGCTCTATTTATTATCTTTTGAATTGAGATTAGAAATTATTTCAATCCATTTCGCCGGGAAATGAAACAAATAACAAAGCATCTGCTTATCTTGGATTAAACTTCCTTATTAAAGGCATTATTAAGAATATTGGCGACTGTCCTTTCAGATGATTGCACAAAACGTTGGAGTTTACGACTTGCGCCATTAATTACGCAGATAAAAACGCTACGACTAAGTATTTCACAGGACACGTCTTAGGAACACTTTTATATTGTAATACCGATAATTAAAGCGTTTATTAAATTTCCTTTTTGCTGAATTAAAATACTGTATTTGTTTTTGTTTCAACTTGATCCTTTGTGTTTTTACTGCGCCCTCGACGACCTTACGCAGTCATCCTTCCTTCGCCCTATATTTTCTTTCTCTTTTTCGTTATTATTTCTTCTCTATACTTCCTGCTCTCCTAAACCGTGCACATTTTTCCCATTAGGTACGCTTAGAAGTCATTAATGTGCGAAATTATATACATCTTATTTTTTTTTATAACTTTACATTAGAAAATTGTAACCTTATTATATAATAAAAATAAGACCTGTTTTTATTACCTATTTCTTTGTTTTCCACTCCAACCTATTATGGGCCAAAGACGTTTGTTGTTTTTTTCCCTCCACAATTATTCTCCTATCAATCCCGGCCCTATTTAGATCGATTTTCTATTATTCTAGTATTTTTTCGTTTTTAAGTACTCTATTCCCATTTCACTCTGAAAAAATAAAAAAATATATTTATAAAGTTTAACGCCATATATTATACTTGTGTTTTTGTTACATTTCATCTAATAAATATTACAACATGAAATAATAGTATTAACAAAGACACTAGGCTAAGTCCGTCTACTAGGCAGTTTTTATTATAGCAGTTACAGTTTGTATTAGGACACAATAAGAATTAGAACTCAATTTATGAATATAAGTATTAATATACATCAGTACAGTTCAATATTATTTAATTATATTGTGTTATAAGTTTCGTTTTCATCATGGAAAATTTAATTAAACTTAGAATCATTTGGTTCTTCGTAAAAAATAATTTCCATCATTTACTTATTCCGTTGCTTTGATACTGGGGCTGTACAGCGTCATTGCGTTTTGAAATATTCAGTATAATACAAATACAAATGATGCAATGTTTTTTTTATACTACAGACAAGCATACAGCCCGCCCGATGTGAAGCGGTTACCATAGCCATATTAACACCCACAACAAGAAACATATCTCGCGAGCGACCACCACCGCTGCCGACGTAGCTCCTCTCCTACTCTCCTACTCCTTCCTTTCCGGTGATCTCTCTCACTCGGGGGAACAGAACAATCGTCAACGGAATTGTTACTTGGCTGCAATATTCTGTGAGGTCGAGATACTTCCCCCATGGTGCACCGCGTGCAAGTGACATTGGCTTTGGCACTAATTATAGTGGTGAACTACACCCCAATGTAATCAAACATTATATGACATTGTTTATGTTGTTATTTTTTCTTCTTTATACGAGTAGAATATCTGAGAAGTTACTGAACACATGTTTTTATTAAAAGTTTAAAATATATTTTTAAATCGCAGTAACTGAGATATGTGTTCAGATTTACATACGAATGTTATTTGTTTCCGCGCCGCTTGTGCGGCGTAGAAATGAAAACCCCGGAACTTATTGTTAGGAGTTAGCATATAAAATCCACTGGTCCCTCGCATAAATACGTACACAGTTGCTAGATATGGTCGCTGTAATGACCACTTCATATTCTGACCCTGTCTGATACATGTCCATACTTCCCTAACGGTACTATTATTTTTAATATTTTGTAGTGGAGACCCTGCGGAAATTATCACGATAAGAATGTGTTTATCGTTTATACTTTAAAGATTGAAAGTTAATAGTTCTGTGTGAGTTGACATTTGTTATGTGTATGCGTGTTCTGTGGTAGTTGCTTGGCGTTTGTAACGATTTCATCACTGTTTATTTTTTCGTCTACGCTGTTCAGCTATGCTATTGTTATTAATATTTTGTACTGGAGACCCTGCGGATATTAATCGTTTATACTTAAAAAGATTGAAAGTTACTAGTTCTATATGAGTTGAAACGTGTTATATGTATGTTTGTGTTCTGTGGTGGTTGATTGGCATTTCCGACGATTTTATCACAATTTTTTTGTCTGCGCTGTCCAGCTGTGATATTATTTTTAATATTGTACCGAATAATCTACAGGAACCATCACGATATGGGAGTTTCGGAATCGTGAATCCTTACTGTACAATGCAATGTAAGTAGTGCGGTATGAACTGAGACTTATTGTGTGTGTGTGTGTGTGAAATGCTATGATAATTAAACAAATATTCCTGAACGAGTTACACAATGCCATCTAGTCTCAAGCGGAGCAAAGCTTGTACTATGGGTAAGAGATAACTGATATTATACTTAAATACACTTTGTTTTATAAATTCGTACATATAATACATATAAAACACCCAGACCAAGACAAACGGTCATGTTTATGCACACAAATGTTTGTCTTGTGCGGGGATCGAACCCGCGTCCTCAGAGTCAAAGTAGCCATTGCTAGTCATTAGACCACCGGGCTTGTCTATTTACATATTATGTACAATAGTGACATAATATGTATTTCTATATTAGCAACTAGCTGACTCGCGCTACTTCGTCTGCGTGTGACAGAGCGTTGAGAGTGAAGCGTAAGGTTACCATTTGAAAGGTTATAGTGAGCCAATCTTAAAAACAGACCTACGAGTATGCTATCACGGACTTTTTTTAGAACATTTTTCATTGGTGCTCCGCTCCTATAGGTGGTAGCATGATGATATATAGCCTATAGCCTTCCTCGAAAAATAGGCTATCTAACACTAAAACATTTTTCAATTCTAATGAGAAGTTTCTGTGAATAGCGCGTTCAACCAAACAAACAAACTCTCCAGCTTTATAATATTAGTATAGATATGGGATAACAGAATTCTAATTATCGAACCGTGTGGCCGGTCGTAAAACCGATAGCAGTCGTCGTGGGAGTACGTACGTTCGAATTTATTTATATTACAAATCTAGCGTGGTTGAGCGGAGTCATGAATGCATACGCTGGGGATCGTGCTCCGAATCTTTATGGCTCTTGCATATTTAATTTTTTTATCAGTGTTTATCACCTTTCCTCGTTCAATAGCTTTGCATTTTAAAATTGAACATCGATGTAGACGCAGTAATAAATAAACATTCCTGGACAAATTACACACGGCCATCTAGTCCCTAACTAAAGCATAGTTTGTACTATGGGTACTTGATAACTGATATTATATTTAAATACATTTCTTTTGTTTGTAAATACATACATATAATATATAGAAAACACCCAGACCAAGACAAACCGACATGTTCATGCACATAAATATTTGTCTTGTGCGGGGATCGAACCCGCGACCTCGGAGTCAAAGTGTCCATTGCTAACCACTAGACCACCGAGCTCGACATAAAACTCAGATAAAGAACATAGTATTGAGGTTATCTACAGTAATACTAATAAACACACACAGTGTTGGTTGCGACCAACACTGTGTGTGTACTCAATTGCGATTGAGAGAGGGTGGACATGTCTGGACACTTGCCCTGAAAAATGGCTCCATTTGAGATCGATCCAGGGGCCCTATCGCCGAAGCTGAAGCCGATTACAATCGAATAGTTTGATTCCAAAAATGGGTATTACGTTTTAGTTATTAACAAACATCTTCAGCTCAGTCTGTAGAGTTCAAGGGTTTCTACAAGCCAAGCTAATACACAATTACTACCAATTTAAGCTGAAGTTTGATATTTTTTTAATATCCTATCTATTAAGAAAAAATAACATCTATACTTATATTGTGAGGTTATAGGGGGTAATCTCTGGATCTACTGAACCGATTTTGAAAATTCTTTTACCCATAGAAAACCACGGTATTTGTGAGTGTCATATCACTACATAGTATAAAACAAAGTCGCTTTCTCTGTCCCTATGTCCCTTTGTATGCTCAAATCTTTGAAACTACGCAACGGATTATGATGCGGTTTTTTTTAATAGATAGAGTGATTCAACTGGAAAGTTTATATGTATAATATATGCATAACATAGTAGAAAAACACTGATAATTTAGAGGTTTCTAATGTGATGTCGTAAATAAACACATTTTTTTGCTCTTTCATTGCAAACGCTGGCTGAACCCAACGAGATAGATCAAAATAATGTAGTACAGTATTGTTCACCTTAAAATGGTCTACAAAAAAGTTCGCGATGGTATATGTCTATCTCTTAGTGGTAACACACAATAACCGTTATTTTATCCTTTGCTTTTTACAAGAAATAATGCCTTATTTACGAAGCGATTTTAAGCAATACAGAATTAATCCTTATCCAATTAAGTACCTTAAATACATTGCGCATTTAATATAGATCAATATGGCCCTTCACAGCATGTAATTTAAATGAATAGTTTAGAAGATATTACACATTTAAAATGCAGGGACATAACGGCTGTGGCGGTACCGGCCGCGGAGCCGGCGGCGTGTGCCTATAACTGGGGAAGGACTGGATAGGACAAAGCGCAAAGACCTTCTGTAGTACATTTAGTATCAGCATTGCACCCGTGCGAAGCCGGGGCGGGTCGCTAGTATAATATAACCCAAAAATTAAAAGACTATTTCGTAAACGCGGGCGGAAGCTGTAGTGTGCCATAAACCTTTACTAACGCTTAGTATCTACATAGTTAATGTACCATAAACCAACTCAAATACTGAATAAAAATGTTGCCATTTACATAAATAAGAGCGCTTGTCTATATTTTCAAGTTTTACAGCATTTTAAAAGTAAAATGAAAAATTTTCGTCAACAGAGAGCAGTTAAAAGTAAGGCTATTAAGAATAAGTTACTGCCGTATTTTCTTGGGAAAAAAAGGTTTTTCCATTTTAGTATTACTTCTTTTATATTTCCTGTCTAGCGCTTTAAGTGTTGCTGCGGTAAACAGTGGCTAATGAAGCTCCCGTACTTAAACGTTAGTTAAGATTTTATGCGGAAAAAATATGTCCATTTTTAACTCCCAACCTATGAGGGGTTAAATAACGGTACCTATTATAGAACACTTACACTGGTTTTCCATCCATAGCTTCACTCGGGTTTACTCCACGATTTGTACATACATTTGCTGTTTTGACAGGTGATGGAAAATAACTTTTTTTATACCACTAAGGTGACAAACAAGAATAAGGTCCGCCTCATGGAAAGCAGTTACCGCAGCATATGGACGCCTGTAACACCAGAGGCATCATATGCGCGTTGCCGACCCTGTAAAAACCTCTACGCCTTTTTTGAAGATCCCCATGCTGTAGTCTCCTGGGAAAATCTCAACAGGTAGTTCATTCCACAGCTTGATAGTATGTGGAAGACAACTTCTCTGGAACCGCACAGTACGTGACCACTTCGGTTCTAATGTGTGATGATGAATTCCCAGTCGATGGCGAGCGGTGCGACAGAAGAAGGAGCTGTGGGCATCATGTCAAAGAACTCCTCTGAACACACCCCATTGTACAAACGGTAGAACACACAAAGCGCCGCAAAATCTCTTCTCAGACTCAAGGTTCTAAACCGTAAACTATTTTGAATACGATGTTATCATGCTTATTCAAAAGATAACGATGATGAATGCAATAAAAATATGTGTTAACGTTTCCGAGATATTTATCGAATGTCATCAAAATCCGATTACCCATTCGACAGATGTTATCACGACGCAAATATACTAATACGTATATGATCGATTTATACACCTCACTCGTTTCACTCGCATCAATTCACCTGTTAGGCCGGCCTTACACACCCGGAATTTGACCCGGAATTCAAAAACTGAATTAAGGATCTTAATTCAGGCCGCACGGAATTCCATACAAAATACCTATTCACCATACACGTGCAGATTTTTTCAGATTTACCTAACACACAATTTTGACGAGTAAGAAGAATTTAAGAATCTGAATTCCGCTCGCCTTTTTTTCCATACATTTTTAAGGAACGAACTCACATACGCCGGAATTCAGATTCTGAATTCCGTGATGGATTTCGGCTGTGTTAAGCTGGCTTTAGAATGAATTTTTTACTATTTTTTTTGTGAGGAGCTTGTACGCGTCGTTGCGCGTGTCAGTCTCGAACCGAATGTCGACCGTAGCTCCTCTCTATGGATGGGTTTAATTATCTCGTGCTTCGGAGGGCACGTTAAACCGTTGGACCCGGCTGTTGTTAGTAGATGACAGTCGTTAAGCCAAGTCAGTGGCCTTTAGGCGGCTTGAAAACACTGGTGGTGGACTATAATCTAAACCCTTTCGATTGAGGAGAGAGTCCCTTATCCCATCCGTTGACGACATATAAAGTAGAAAAAAAAACTTTGTAGCCTAGACTATAAAAACTGCACCCGCGCGAAGACAGGGCGAGTCACCAATTTAATAATTTATTCAAAATGAAATAATTAACAATACACTGACACAAAATACAGTAGTTTCATGGTTTACTTTTTAACTTACGTCTACTGGCATCTAAACTAGCAAAGCCTGTTTTTTATGTATTAGCGGAACTACTGACGTCTGTCAGTAGTTCCACTAATACATAATAATTAATCCATAGTATCACTTATATAGAACCGTCAGTCTATCAAGTATGAGAACATAATGAAAGTTTCTGAAAAATGGTTATGCATACCGTAAAAGTGATTTTCATCATGAGGTTCGAGGCGCAAGGGCGAATATTAGACACATTCTTAAGGGTACGTACATCTTGGCTTCATTTATCACACCTTTATGTTATAGACTAACATAAAAATTCGTGAGCGGAGATAACTTTGGGGAGATTTTTTAAGAAACGACAAAAGGAGTAAAAAATAATGGTATTTGAGCCGCTCATGTCACTGCTGCTTCATAAACGGGTATAGGTAAATCTATAGGTATCCCTACTTCCCTACTATTATTATAAATGTGAATGTGACTTTGTTTGTCACACTGAAACTACTCAACCGATCATCATGAAACTTTGTATACATATTCTCAAAGGTATTATGGTACATAAGGTACTTTTTGTGAAGTATTTTTTAGTGAAGCCGCGGGTGGACGCTAGTAATATGTAAATCACGTGTTACAATATTTGTCCACAATAAACTTGAAAACTACTTTAGGTACCTATGACAATGACATTCTGCACATTATGTGTAATTTTATTCAACTTAAAAATACCATAGTTTTCATCTAATTCATCCCGGATGAAAATTTTAATGCAGCTCCGCGCAGACGAAGTCGCGAGCGACCGGTAGTATTGTATATATTATAGTCAATGCCCGAAATCTAGGCGCTCCTAGGTTTGATTAGTTTAACCTAAGATACCTCACCTCCCTCTCCAAAAGCAAGTCAAGGGTAGGTTAGGTTAAGCTCGTGATCAACAAAAGCCGAGCGATCGAAGCGAGCGGGGCTCGACTTGCTTTAGGAGAGGAAGCTCATCTTCCTCTCCTACCTACCTTAAGTTTAACTAGTCAAACCTAGATTTAAACCTAGATTAGCGCCTAGATTTCGGGTATTGACTATAACATAGACAATACTATTGGTCGCTCGCGACTTCGTCTGCGCGGAGCTAAGCTAACAAAAACATATAGCAAGTCGTGTCTTACAGTTTACTATGCCAGCTGGGCTTATGTGCTAGCCAACTGGAGAATTGCGATAATATTCCTGCCAGATAAATTATACCGTTCGCAGTAGAACTTAACATCATATTTCTCGAGAACTGGCACGTAAGTTACTTAAAAATAGAAACAGCTAAACCAAAATTCTAAAGTGAAAGATATCGCAAGTGTTGTGAACGTACTATCAATTTCCGACTCTATTATTTGTTTTGAGTCCGAGTGCAGCATCGAGTGGGAGGGTGAGAAACGACGTAATTTATCTGCAGTTGTAAAATATCTGTTGTTAGATTTTCTACACTATTTCCGTGTAAAGTATACTTTTTAATAATATTGAAGGATAAGAGCATAAATTGCTACGATTATATCGATATAATGGGAAATCCATTAGTCCAGCCGTGGAAAACATTGCAAGCTACACTAAAAGACATAATTTGTGTAATACCCCGCCACCGCCGATTAGCAGATAAGGATGTGGCGGAAGAGGTGAGGTATCACAGAAAACCACAGATGTTTCTGCGAATGAGTAAAGTTATTATTTTTTATGCTACGTCGGGTGGAAAAAGCATGCCACCTGCCTGATGTGAAGCCGTTACATAAGCCATATCAACGCGCGTAACATGAATTATTATCGTTCGTTCCTTCATTCCTGGTGAACTCATTCACTTACAGAAACACAACCCTCAAGGGAATTGTTCCTTGGCTGCGGTATTCTGTGAGGTGGAGGTACTTGCCCCGGTCGGGCAGCTTATTATTACGCTGCATTACCTCTCTTTGTTATAGAGCCTCGTCAGTGAATCAGCAGAGTGCATCACGTGCGAAGCCCCTAAGAAAGGTAGCGTATGCCAAAAAAGTAGAATTCATCGTCATCATCTTGCACCTATCTAGTGCTGGATATAGGCCTCCACATCCAGCATTTAAGTTCTTTTTTGTATAGTATCAACTGTGATATACTATATAATTTTATTTATTACTTATACTGATAAGTAATAACATTAAATAACAGTATGTATGGTTACATACTATTACATAGTATTATTGTACATTACATTAACAATTAACACTGTATATAATTATCTGGTAACACATCTGTTACCACGAAACCGTAACTGACTGAAACTCAAGGTACATTCGCATTTTTATTTACACTAAAGCTGGCATTATTTTTAAGTAGTTTCTATTTCGGGCGTTATTACGCCCAAAATAGAAACTACTATTACTATTAATTACTATTAGATATTGGAAATTATACAAGTTATTTCAATAAAATGTTTTATTGAAATAACTTGTATAATTTCCAATATCTTAATTTCTATCAATATTTTAATTTTTAGTAGAAGCACAATTAAGCTTAAAAAAGTAATATAATTAAGTTTATTATAATTATATTTTCTAGTCTAGTTATATTTTATTTTAAATTTAATTATAAGTTCTTATGTAATTTTAGTTTTTATTATAATATAGCTTATATGAATTAGGTTTGTTTTCGTTTTTAGAAATAAATGTATTCTTAATAATATCTCATAATCTATACCGTAGTGCACACATAAACATCTCAATAAAATCTCACTGACCGGCTTAAAAAAGCAATTGCTTTTCAAAATGGCCTCACACGGAAATGCCTGGAAACTTCGCGCACGTATTAACCACAAGTCGCTGAATACACTACACTACACTACTACACAACGAATAACAACTATTTTCGATGCAATCAAATTAAGGCTTGTATTTTCAATCAATATTGACATTGCAAATGAAACCGACGCATTCACATATCGGGACGATTCGTATTCGGAACCGACATCAACAAGGTTTGTACATTACTAGCAATTCGATTCATTTTGGTTGATTATTTATTTTTGACTTCCCAATTTTATGTTTTTGCAGACCAAATTGAAAAACATTTATATTTTTCAAGCATATCGATATTTTATACGTACCTAATTCCTTTGATTGAAAAGAGATTAGAAAAGAAACGAAAAGAGAATTCGATTGAAAAGAGAGGAAGATTTCCTCGCCCTCGCATGTTCGGGGTCACTGTGTGCCGAACTATTTATTTAACTGCCAATTGTATAATTTTAGTGCCCATTCATTCTTCTTGAACAATTTTGAACGTAAATTTTATTTTTATTACTGTTTACGTTTTACTGCTGTAGTAATTTACCAACCACCAGAAAATAAAATAACTGCCCATTATTTTTTTCCTAATATTCAACCAAATTTTTTTCCTATGTATCTTATTATTTCTTGGAATTAATAAAACAATACATAAAATACAGCTATAAAACTTAAATACCTAAAATAAAACTAAAATAAATGTAAAAAGTTTGGCCCATGTGGCATCGTTCCCAAGATGCTAGCAGCATTACCTCGCTGGCTAAACTAATCCTTTGGGCGAGGAATGTGCCAGATTTTGGGTCACCGGTTACGTCGACCAATCTTTTTCCTAACTAATCTTTTTCATAATTTTCCTAGATAACACTTGTAAAAAATATTACTTAAAAAGTATCCTTTAGTGTGTTATACCTACGTAAACAGCTGCGAAAGCGTGTCAACAAATTGATTTCGTAATACCTCGATTTCAATCCTCACGACCGCAGATGGCGTTTGCGAATGTGGCAATGTAGTTTAGGCGGATATTGCATGTGCACAACGCATTAGTCTAGCCGCAAATTACGAATGCAATCTTGAACGGGGATACGAAGTGCTACAACAGTTAATATTCGACAGAGTGCAAGACTCATATAAATGTACCGTCACGCATTATTGTGGTGAAAATAATTTGGTAGTTACATTTTAGAATAGAATACCTACACTTTATTGCACCTACTATAGTCAATACCCAAAATCTAAATGCTCCTAGGTTTGACTATTTAAATCTCGGGGTACCTCACCTCCTCCTCCAAAAGTCGATCCTCGCTTGCTTCCGTACGTATGGGGTTGTTTGGACAAGATTATTGGGAAAATTTTGGGGTGTAAGGGGTTTATCCTCTTTGAACCAAAGCCAACCTTACCTACATGTGGTACACCCGGCCGACTGATAAACGAGGCTCTGGCGAAAACACCTCCACCTCACAGAATACCGTAGTCAAATAACAATTCCCTTGAATGTAGTTGTGTTCCTTCGAGTGAGTGAGGTCGCCAGGAAGGAGTTACTGCGTTGGTAGCGGCGATAGTGGCGCGCAAGTGATATTTCAAGTTGTCATCGTTTACATAACTACGGTAACCACTTCACATCAGGCGGGCTGAATGCTTGTCTGCCATCCAAAGTAGTTTAAAATAAAAATAATAGTTTCACTGACAGCACAACCGTCAAAAAAACGGCGTCAAAGTTATCCATGATATTACACTGTCTTTGCATGAAGTTTATACTCTGCTGCGATTATTTATTTGTTTTAATATACACGAGGCGTATGGGGACGTTGGAAGCTCATGCCATGAAAAGGGTTTTTTACATCTTTTTTATATTCATGCAGCAGTAATTATTTTAGAAATAAGATTATATCAATAGTTTATTTCTATGTGAATTCAACGTTTTCTTTAGACAACGTCCGTGTCGACGTTTAATAAGAACGGTTAGCATATTCCTTTTATCCGACATAAACAACCACCCTATGGTACTCCCTAGGATACTCGGGAACACGTGCCCATCTATCCACCTTGATAACTAAGATATATTATGTGAACTTCAATTATCCACTGTACCAACCTAAAACAGCCACGCTAAGGTTATAACCTTAGCGTGGCTGTTTTAGGTTGGATCCTAACAAATAAACAAGTCTAGAACTTTGGTCACTTATGTTTATGAAAATAATAACAGGAATTAACGCGAACATGCATAAGGGTATTTACATACCTTTAATATTGTCTGACGTTTCGACCAGGTTGCACCGGCCGTGGTCACAGGCTGACTTATGCATGATCGCGTTTATCCCGTTCTTGTTTTCATAAATCAGGCAACAATCAATTTTGCTCACTTATAATTTTACATGATATTTTAAATTGTAAATTTTCGGATTGTTTTGTTTGTTTCTGCTGGGAGACCTTGCTTTTTGCCAAATTACATGACTCTAGATCACTCTAGATGGATAGTACCTTATAAGTTTTGATTCGTTGGTGAGTGTCAAAATGTACGGCATATACATCCGCATCTTGTAGTGTGAATTTTTCATAGTTCTAAGTATTTGCCCACTGAAGTAATTAGTATTAATTTCAACTTTATACTGCTACGCGTTCCCGAGAAAGTCATACAGACGGACGACGAAGATTCGATAAGAATTCCTTATTCCTTTTGAGGTACGAAACCCTAAAAATTATATTATAAGGAAATGTTGTATATTTTTATCGAGACACGCCAGCAATTGAAATGAAAAGGCAGTGAATTCGATAAAAAAGTTGGAACGAATTTCAAATGAAATCACAGGTGCAATTTTCCTTGCGTCCGTCGCCTCGACATCTCGCGGAGATTTGATTACACTCTTTTTGTGAAACGTGCTCATTAGAATTTATCCAGATTCTAGGTGTTTCATTTTTTCTTTTTTGTTGAATAAAACTTTGTTAGATTGTACACCAAGGTAGATAATATAATTTTTGAGAGTAAAATGAACAATGTTACTTTTTTTTAAATAATGAATGCCTTACTGATGTTATTTTAATAACCATTGTGGAATACCATAAAAGAAATATTATATGCGACATGCGGATTCAGAGAGTTTCTCCTGCATACTAACAAGTTTTGTACTCCGCCAACCCGCAGTTGCAACATGGTGAAGTATGCTCTACACCCCTTCGATTGAGGGAAGACCCGTATCCCGGCAGTGGTATCGATAAGGGTTGACGACTAATCTATACTAATATTATAAAGCTGAAGAGTTTGTTTGTTTGTTTGTTTGTTTGTTTGTACGCGCTAATCTCAGGAACTACTGGTTCGAATTGAAAAATTCTTTTTGTGTTAGGTAGCCTATATTTCAAGGAAGGCTATAGGCTATATAGCATCACGCTACGACTCATAGGAGCGGAGCACCAGTGAAAAATAGGAAAAAAATATTCCTTTTGAGGGCTTACGTCGCGTGCGCTGCGTAAACGGTTGAAGTTACGCATAAATCATGTATGACGGAATTGTTCCTCTTTAAAAGTTCTAAAAAAAAGTCCGCGACAGCATATGTCTATCTTTTAAGATTAACTCACTATAACCTTTTTTTACCTACTTTCTCCTATTGATTACCATGAAAAAACGTTATAGTGTGTCAACCTTAAAAGATAGACATATACTGTCGCGGACTTTTTTTTAGAACTATTAAAGAGGAACAATTCCGTCATACATGATTTTTGCGTAACTTCAACCGTTTACGCAGCGCACGCGACATTAGCCCCCAAAAGGAATATTTTTTTCCTATTTTTCACCGGTGCTCCGCTCCTATTGGTCGTAGCGTGATGTTATATAGCCTATAGCCTTCCTTGAAATATAGGCTAAGTATCTAACACTAAAATATTTTTTCAAGAGTAGTTCCTGAGATTAGCGCGTTCAACCAAACACACTCTTCAGCTTTATAATATTAGTATAGAATTAGATAGTATAGATTAATTTTATATATAAAACTAGCTGTTACCCGCGGCTTCGCCCGCGTGGTCCAGGGAAGCCTGCTGCCATTGATTTGTGTATATTTTTCTTTTGTTGTATTTTTTTTTACTTAGTGGGATAAAAAGTAGTACCAGTATGTACACATTTTAATGATGATTGGCTGCATAGTTAAGGCATGAAGAAATAACAAACAAACGAATTTACTTTAACACTTATAATATTTGTATGGATGGAACGCCCACACTTAAGAGAAAATAATTGTTCACCACATAAATGTTTGCCCTCTTTATTTTTCTTTGGAATAAAATATTTTTCCTGGATAAAAAGTAACCTATGTCACTCTCCAGACCGGAAACTATCCCCTGTTAAAACATCACGTCAGTACTTAGGTTCCTTTCGATGTGATAGAAGGACAAATGATTACAAAGTTTATTTTTTCCCATGGGATTAAATTGTTTTTCCGGAATAAAAAGTAGCTTATGTCTCTCTCTAGGTTACCCTATTAAAAATTCATGTCTGTACTTAGGTTTCTTTTGACGTGAAAGAAGGACAAATGAACTTTATTTTTTAATAACGTACGTTTACGGTATGGAGAGTGGCATAGGCTACTTTTTATCCAGGAAAAACATCTTATTTCTACGGGAAAATACATACTTTGTAATGAAAAGAACCTAAGTACCGACATGACATGTTTTTTTTAACGGGATAGTTACGTAGTAGAGTACGGACATGACTTTTTAAAATGCGGATAGTTTACTGTTTGGAAAGTGACATAGGCTACCTTTTATCCCGCAAAATCATCTTAATCCCATGGGAAAAAATAAACTTTGTAATCATTTGGCATTCTATCATGTCGAAAGGAACGTAAGTACCGACATGATTTTTTAACAGGGGATAGTTTCCGGTCTGGATAGTAACATAGGCTACTTTTTATCCAGGAAAAAACATTTTATTCCCACGGAAAAAATAATTCGATCCCCGCAGAGGGCAATCTACGTGGTGAACAATTTTTTTTTGTCTTGATCCATACTAATACTGTAAGTGTTAAAGTAAGTATTCGTTTGTTTGTTACTTCTTAACGCTCTATGTAGCCGATCATCATTAAACTTTGTACCTATTTTTCTTTTGTTGTATTTTTTTACTTCGTGAGATATTACTATTTATATAATATTGATAATACTATTTAAGGAACGTTTGTTATTACTATTTATATATTTTTCCTGGATAAAAAGTAGCCTATGTCTGTCTGGATAGTAATCCAGACCGGAAACTATCCCCTGTTAAAAAAATCATGTCGCTACTTACGTTCCTTTCGACATGATAGAATGCCAAATGATTACAAAGTACATTTTTTCCCATGGGATTAAGATGTTTTTGCGGGATAAAAGGTAGCCTATGTCACTTTCCAAACAGTAAACTATCCCCATTTTAAAAAGTCATGTCCGTACTCTACTACGTAACTATCCCGTTAAAAAAAATCATGTCGGTACTTAGGTTCTTTTCGACTTAAAAGAAGGGCGAATGATTACAAAGTATGTATTTTCCCGTAGAAATAAGATGTTTTTCCTGGATAAAAAGTAGCCTATGCCACTCTCCATACCGTAAACGTACGTTGTTAAAATATAAAGTTCATTTGTCCTTCTTTCACGTCAAAAGAAACCTAAGTACAGACATGAATTTTTAATAGGGTAATCTAGAGAGAGACATAAGCTACTTTTTATCCCGGAAAACAATTTAATCCCATGGGAAAAAAATAACTTTGTAATCATTTGTCCTTCTATCACGTCGAAAGGAACGTAAGTACTGACGTGATGTTTTAACAGGGGATAGTTTACGGTCTGGAGAGTGACATTTTACTTTTTATCCAGGAAAAATATTTTATTCGAAGGAAAAATAAAGAGGGCAAACATTTATGTGGTGAACAATTATTTTCTCTTGAGTCTGCCCACACTCAAGAGAAAATAATTGTTCGGTTGTTGTTGTTGTTTTTTTGGGCGTTCCATCCATACAAATATTATAAGTGTTAAAGTAAATTCGTTTGTTTGTTATTTTTTCATGCCTTAACTATGCAGCCAATCATCATTAAAATTTGTACATACTGGTACTACTTTTTATCCCACGAAGTAAAAAAAAATACAACAAAAGAAAAATATACACAAATCAATGGCAGCAGGCTTCCCTGGACCACGCGGGCGAAGCCGCGGGTAACAGCTAGTAATGAATAAGGGTTGAGTCGTGGAATGAACTGTCAAGGTCAAGGGAGTGAAGATATCGGCATTGAAATTATTTCTCATTGCGCCTTGTGTTGCAAGGTCCAAAGGCTGTAGCGACTGCTTTGCCTCCACAATTTTTTATATACTACGTCGGGTGTCAGACAAGCATTCGGTCCGCCTGATGTGAAGCGCTTACCGTAACCATATTAGCGCTCGCAATATAAAATATCGCTCGCGCGCTGCCACCCCCGCTGTCAATGCACTATCTCCTTCCTTTCTCTGTTCTCTCAATGATAAACAAGTGACCTGTCGCGGTATGCCTGGCAGATATACAACAACGATACTATTTTGTATAGAATATATGTCTGAGCAAAAGTGGAGGGTATATTAGCGAATAGGGAAGAGTTGCAGAGTATAGAGCGATAAAAACTGGCCTGCACATCCGTATTAGATGTTCTTTTTTTTAGAGTTCCGGTTTTGGAACCTTCATAGGATCACTTTATCCGTTCGCCATTGTATGCAAACCGCAAAAATAAAACCGTTCACCCTCCGCATTATCTACGAAGGTTACAAAATGAAAAAAAAAAAAATAATAATTAAAGGTGATAGACATAGGTGGTGATAGGACAGGTGATAGGCATTTTTTTTAAATAGTTGAAAACTTCAAGAACAAATTTATTCGCGAAAAGCTACTCAAAACTCGGCCTAACACGCAAGTCAAGCAACGTCGACCGTAGCCTAATTTCAGATTATTTATAACTACAATTCCTTTGAGAGTTGTTATGTTCCTGTAAGAGAGTGAGGTCACCAGAAAGGAAGGCGTTACTGCAATGGCAGTGGGGAGGCGGCGCGCGAGCGATATTTCATGTTGCGAGCGTTAATAGTTGGCCGTGTGGTTTCCGGCAGACTAGAATAGAATCACTCCGTTTCTTCCCGTGGATCTCGTACAAGGCGAATAAGGGAATATGGCTAGCGTGGGGAGTGTAGGCCAAATCCTCCTTCCGTCTAGGACGGACGTGAGAGGGTCGTGATCCTGTAGTGGAGACTAAAATGGACCTGCTGATGATGATGATGATGAGCGTTAATATGGCTACGGTAACTGATTCACATCATGCGGCCCGTATGCTTGACTGCCACAGCGACGTAGTATAAAAAAATATCATTGTAGACTGTATAAACATATATACTTTACCTTGCTACATCACGACTTTTACCTGAATAACGTTCAGTGTTCAAGCGTATAAAGGCAGCTTCCCGGATGTTTACTATTATCCATTTAACTCCGTAAGCCCCACTGTATCTGTAGACGGTTTACAATGAAGGGAGGGTGAGGGAGGATGTTTTGCGATGGCAAATGGGTACATCCATTGTCACTGGAAAATAGCGTCATCAGTGTTCGGAACAAGTTAGGAGACCCTCGAGTGAATAAACTTATATATTTGTATATGTTTAGGTAACTGAGAACGCATTTGGGTTGTATTAATGACAGTGAAGATTTAGGTGAAGGAATCATTTGTTTTAATTGTTTGGTTTGGGTACCTCGTATAGTACGACCTTGGTTAACTATAGGCACACTCCATACTAATGTCGTGTCGTTCACTATTTCATAAACAATGACGTCTGTACAAAGTAAAAATGAGCATGTATGCATGCTATTCGAACTGTTACAAAAGATTCATCTCAGAGGGGAGGTGAGGTCGACATCAGAGAGCGGCAGAGAGTGGCTATACTATACGTAGTACTATTACTTATACAGTGCTATAGGTGAATATTACCGTGCATTTATAACTGACTTGGAAAAAGATTTTTGTACATACATGTGTATTATGTTCGCGATTTTCTCAAAAAACTATGTACTGAAACTAATTACATAGGGTCTTTCGCTATTGGACTGCATATTTTTCTAGAAAGATTTTACGTTTCTTCTCTCCATACGAGATATAACAAAATTTCGTGGAATTGATCGAGCCGTTCTCGAGTTTTGCGCTTACGAATAACAACACATCTAGCGATTAATTTTTATTAGATTACAAAAAGCTGCATTATACATGATCTTTCTGTTTGTTTCTGTGGGCATATATACTCGTAATCTTTATCAAAACAAAACGTCTTTACTTTTAATAAGCCCAATTATGCATAAATTTTTATATAAATACTTTTACAAAATTAAAAAGTATAATTTAAACATGAAAATAAACATTTTATTCGTTTCGAAATGGTAGCTAGTAAACTGGCTTGGTTGGTACCTACATCAGAACGTGAATTGATCATTATAATAAATTTGACTTAGTTTGAAATAGAAAATTTTATTTCAGACCATTTCAATTTAAATAAAGTATATTTCGTTCTAACTAAATCTTTTTATGAAGGAATGATTGAAGTTAGTGCAAATGGAAATAAAGTTGGATAAGTTTTTGAAATGGCGGAGAGCTGGGGAGAAAAAACGAGATGAGAACTTTACCTCCAGAACCATTTTTAACTATGTTCGAATGAAACTTCAGTAGCTGTGTTTTGAAAGTAAATAAACTTGTACAAATTACTATTTTATTTAATTTAAATATATAATGTAAAAGAAAAATGTACATATTAGCACTTGGGACCTTTTTGGTAGAAGTTTGTAGTACATACACTACCTATTAGTTTGTATGCACTGCACAAGTGCACAGTCTATCATCCCACATCAATTACGTCTGTATATACAGCTCAGGCCCTGGATTCAGGTATATTAAGGAGGTTGCAATGCAACTTTGCAAAAATTTTCTGCATAATCTGTGAACGCATGCTCGATCTGCAAATGCATTTATAAGTAAGAAATAAAGCTGTTAAATTAACTTCATGGTTTTATTTAAAATATTATTATCATCTAATATATTTCATGAGATTAAATAAAGTAGTGTATGAAACTGCACATAATTAGGTCTTAAAATACTCGTGTGATGCTATAATCAAATTCGCCTACGGCTCATTTGATAAACTCACACTCGTATTTTAAGAATATTATGCAACAGTTTCCTAAACTACTATATCCTGTCTGCTTTTCGATCTTTTCTTACCAACCGGTGCTCCATCGTTGGAATACCATGATGTGAACATTTGCATTTGCAACCACTTTCTTTCTCGTCTTCCTTTTTCAATTCCTTCTCAGTTCTACTTCCCCTCTTTACTGTTTAAATTCTAGAAGTTAGTTCCATACATCTTTGTTCTTGATGTTTTTTATCTTCTGATATCTCCTCTCTACTTCTGAATTCTATTTAGAGCGTATCCCAATATCCCAAGGCGTTAATAATTTAAAACGCCTCAATAATAGGAGATATTCAATTTAATACTTCAGGGGAATAGCCTCTTATTCTACTTAAAGTGTTCCCTACTTTCCCACCATTTTTTTAATAAAAATAATTCGACTTGTCTCTTTTCTCTACACTACATTTCGTCTCGTCTTCTATAATAACACCCTTACTAAATAATAAAATAATTACCATCTATCACCCACTGCTCATCTTTTATTTATTTATTTATGTCTTTATTGACCACAAAATCTCGGTAAAATAGGCGGACTCAACGCTAAATGCATTCTCTACCAGCCAACCAATAAGAGTGTAGTACATCACGAATTTCTTTACCTTCCAGATTTCTCTTTTCTGCTATTTCGTCTACAGTTCTAATGTTCTGTCTTCCTATATTTTATTATCGCAGCTCCACCCCGCAGTAGTTTAATTCCAGCTTTCTATCTTCATAGTAAATGTTATTATCTTTCAATTATGTTGATATAAGGCGTTTTTATCAACGTAACTTATCTATGATTTTCGAGATAACTTTCTTCTCAACTTTTTTTTCTACAAATTATTTTTTTGACGAGCTCGGTGGTAGAATGGCCACTTTGACTCCGAGGTCGCGGGTTCGATCCCCGCACGGTACAAATATTTGTGTGCATGAACATGTCTGTTTGTCTTGGTCTGGGTGTTTTCTATGTATTAAATGTATTTAAAGAATACATAGGTATGTATTTAAAGAAATAAAAATGTATTTAAGTATATTGTCAGTTACCTAGTACCCAGAATACAAGCTTTGCTTAGTTTCTGACTAGATGACCGTATGTAAAAAAAAAATTGTATCAGTATCTTTTCTTCACAACCTATCACTTCAATCTACATAGGTCAGTTTTATTATTATACTGCAAAAATTAGGTGAGAGAATTTGTATTTTGCACTGTATACCTCCCAAAGCCCATTATTTATCAAATCCCTGCGCGCCGGTGTATCGCGACTTGGCTGTAGGCCTTATTAATGGCCGACCTGCCAGCTGACTGAGACGAATGGCTCTTAACCGACCTACCTGCGACCTGACACCTTTACTCCATATCCAATTTGTCTCATCCCAATTCCGTAGGTGAGGGGCAAATAACTGTTAGTGCTGTAGTTGTTAACACAAGTTTCTCATTAGTTAAGGGAAAGTAAACGGTTACTTAACGATTCTTATGGTGAATTTGACCCTTTTTAGTCAGTGTCAATTGCTTTGAATTTACCGAATGAACCTTTTTTATACTACGTTGGGTGGTAAACAAATATACGGCCCGCCTGATCTTAAGCGATTGCCGTAGCCATGTAAGCGTTCGTAACAAAAAATATCGCTCGCGCGCTGCCATCGCAGCAACTCCTTCTTTTCTGGTGACCTCACTCACTCGCAGGAACACAACAACCATCAAGGGAATTGTTATTTGGCTGGGGTTTTCTGTGAGGTGGAGGTTCTTCAGTCAGCAAGGTGCACCACGTACAGGTGAGGTTGGGTTTGGCTTATAAATGGTTGTAAGCCACTTATACTTTAAACTATCGTTTGTTGGCACTTTGTGGAACTATGCTGACATTATGTTATAACTAGCCATTTAACCATTGTTATACTTCTGACTTTTTGTTTTATACTCGTATGTACTTGAACCCATTTACATCTGTGAGTCTAATGTTGTAATCTTTGAACTGATATTGCTGAAGGACGAATCTATTTTAACGAAATTGGGTATGAAGATAGCATGTATTTTGAGGAAAATGTATAAACAAATGAATAAATATTTCTGGAAAATTAACATAGCGCCATCTAGTTCCAATTTAAGAGCAAAGCTTTTACTATGGGTACTAAACAACAATAATGTACTTAAATACATTTTTTTTTGTAATTATGTATTTGTAATACATAGAACACACCCAGACCAAGACAAACAGACATGTTCATGCACCTTGATTAAGTTCATGAACTACCTACTTAAATTTACATAGTAAAACCATTAATTTAAACTCCGGAATGTTTATTTTGCCACAGAAATCAATTTAGAGCTTCATTGATTATTTGGGGCAGGTAATTAAAACGTGATTGGTATAGTGTGTACAATCCTAATTGGATAACGAGTGATTATTATTATTATTTTTATATGAGAGTACACGAACATTTGGGTCAGCTGGTGGAAAGCAAACATGGAGATGGAGATGATGATCAGATGCCCATGGAGATCAGCGACACCAAGGGAAAAATTGACTGTGTTCTTGAAGGCTATTTACTATAATGCTATTTACTCGTATTTGGGAATTCTGCTGAGGAAAGTTGATTCTACAATTTCACAGTTCGTGGTAGAAAATGTCTTAAAAAGCGTACTGTAGTAGATCGCCAATTATCAAGATGATATGGATGGATGTTCAAGTGATATTCTTGAATCTGTTCTAATCAATTCAATACATGCCTTAAATAAATCACTATTGTAAATATTTAGATTGAGATTAACCGCTATTAATTTATATATTTTTCCCGATATTTTAGCGACGTTGCAGATCCTTGGTCACTAGATGCATGCAAGGTGAAGAGAGAAGTAGCCTGCATGCAAGGTGCAAGTTGCATACAACTTGACTAATGGAAACGTAAACCTGCATGCAAGACGCGGGTTGCATGCGGGTAGTTTCGAACTTGTAACAAAACGAGCAACTGACGACGCGTTTATACAAGTGCTATGCTACCTTGCACGCGAGGTGCAAATTCTAGCAATCATGTTTCGTATTCAAGTAACTTGCTTGCAAGTGTGACGTCATACCTGCATGCAAGTACTTGCATAATGGAAACGCGCCTTTACCTACTACCTATTTACAATATTCAAAAAATCAAAAATATGTCTCAAGTAGGTATAACCGCAATAACAATACGAATATAGTAATATCCTCTTTAGAATTTAGGGTATTTGTGACAAGGCTACTCGTAAGCTAAACGTGCAAATCAAGCAATTTTGTGAGAGAATTACAAGAAAATACCGTTATTTGTCTTACCAAAACTTCGTTTTGTTCACAATATATACTGTAAAATATATCGTAGTTACCAACTAAATCTCTGAATAAACTAGAAAGTTGTATATCCTTCTTGTTTGGTTGCAGTCTACTTACCAAACGCCTTTGTTTGCGGTTCGAATTGTATAAAGTTGTGTACGTGCAACAATAGAACAATAAGAACATTGGGTATCTTCAGCTGCCAAAATAAAGTTGGAGATAAATTCAACCAAATTCAACTGGAACTGGGAAGAATGAAGTTTCTGAACAGGATGTATTATTAGCTTTAATCGCAATTTTTTGGCGATATTAGCTACTTTCGTGACAAACATGGACGAAAAATTCTATTTATGGTAGTTACATATCTATGTTATGTCTTAAGTCTATGTAAATCTTGATAGAAGACGTAATTGCTTTTGGAAGTGAAAACGCTGTGAACTTATTTAACGCAAAGAGATTTAATATAATTTAAAATTTGTAACTAGTGAATGAGACTGTGCCGTCACGCTCGGGTATGTAACGTATCACGATCACTGACCGGGTGTAAAGCTCGTTTGTGTTAAATCGGCAGGGAGGGAGCAAAATGGAGCAAGAGTGAAGTTTTCACTTCTGTCGTGTTTTAGACATACCTACAGCGTTTTTTTCTTTTCCTTTTGGAGTTTTTAAGAATTTGAAATAGCCCGTTGAGTGAAGCGACGAAGAAGACGTTCAGATGAGGTGTTTCGAGCTAAGAACATATTTATAATAGTTTGACTTATGTACTTCAAATTCAATTTCGAAAATTACTGTCATATGAAAGTAGTACAGTGTTATTAATAAAATTAATTAATTAATGCAATAAGTTGAGCGGTTTGTGGTTTTTGAATTTACCGATTTTATGAGAGAGCTTCATGATTAAAAGTAGTATAACGAAAAGGCTGCAAAATTATTACTTGATTTTTATGTTTTAATGATATGTATTTTGTGAGTTTTCAGAATAGTAATAGAATTTGGAGTGTTCAGGTTGTCGTAAAACCAGCATACGGCCCGCCTGATGTTAAACGGTTACTGTAGCCATATCAACGCTAGCATCATGAAATATCGCTCACGCGCCGCCACCCCCGCTGCTAATGCTACTAAGTACTATCCATTACTTTCAAGCTGATTTGTCCTCGCTATTAATATAAGTACAGTATAATAACATTCTAAAAAGACAAAAATGTTGTCTCTAATTAATCTGTTGTTGCACTAGACGAGCGAATATTTTATTTAGAATCTATACTGATACTTGAGAGATGTTTTAAAATCTATATTAGGTTTATACACATATGAGGTGTAAGTGGTTCATCACAATCTTTGAACCAAAGCCAACTTCACCTACACGGGGTGCACCCTGCTGACTGACAAACGAAGCTCTGGCGAAAAGAGAGGTAGGGAGCGTAATTTTACAATGCTATCTGACTGAGAATGTACCTTCACGTCACAGTATACCGCAGCCAAATAGCCTTCTTGAGGCTTGTTGTGTTCCTGCGAGTGGATGAGGTCACCAGAAGGAGATGCTGTGTTGACGTCGGGGGTGGCGGCGCGCGAGCAATCATTTATGTTGCGAGCGTTAAGGTAGTTTATTTATTTTACTTCATTATAAAATACAAAATACTAAACTAAAACTAATCTAAAAGCCTATCTAATTTATCTATAAAACAAAGAAAAAGTTATGGGATAAAAAAATAAAAATAAAAATATATGTAGGTAGACGTTGAAGTCAACAATTGCAACTGTACATTGCACAGTGGTTCAACAAAGCCGCTCAACACAGGGTAACCATGGTTAACACAGATAGCATACTTATATTTATTATTTATTCATTCATGTATATATATAATGAGTTGCAGGAATAGATATCGGTTCGTAAGTGTGAGGCGTTCATTTAGAGTTATGGTTCGCACCGACGAATCCAAATGTAAGTGGGTAATCTGCTAGCTTCCACTAAATTTACTCCACTTTAATATTCACAAGGGAGTGAAAAAGGTTAACGAGTAGCGAGTGAGAACGCTTTACTGTTATGAGTTTATTGCTATGGGATATATTTTTTTATATACTACGTCGGGTGGCAGATAACATACCGCCTGCCGCCTGATGTGAAGCGGTTATTGTAGCCATATAAATATAAACGCATGCATATGCATGGACGTTCCGATAGATTTTACACGAACGATTGCGATATCTTTTTAGGGAAACTAAGGTGGATGACCTAGTTTTAATAAAAATATTGCGAAAATAATACAATTTTAAGCAAATGTCATAATTTTGACGAAAAATTATGCACACAGTAATCATATACAATTTTATTCATGACTTAGCTACTCGTATGTAGGGGTGCCATCCGTCCGAGTTCCTCCGGATTTGTCCTAGTTTGAAGGGCATCCGGGGAGCGTCCGGGCGGGGTTTCATTTAGTCATTCTTCATTTAGCAGTCCAGGGTTTAAAGTTTTAAATCACTACCTACCCGCTCCATGCTGCGAATAACCGTCTTGTAACAAAATAAAAAATAGTGCTATTACTAAAAAGCACTGATGACACAATGATGAGTTGGCCGTGTGGTTTCCGGCAGACTAGAATAGAATCACTCCGTCTCTTCCCGTGGATGTCGTACAAGGCGACAAAGGAAAATACATTACCAAACATCGATCAGGCCTCCCCAACCCGTTTGGCCAGCGTGGGGAGTGTAGGCAAAATCTTCTTCTGTCTGGGACGGACGAGAGAGAGTCCTGTAGTGGAGCTAAAATGACCTGATGGTGACTGATGACATGTCCGGGGTTTCAAAATCCGGAGTTATCATGCGTCTTGTCCTGGTTGCTAGCGGTCAGAGATAGCAACCCTACTGGTATGAAATCTCGCAGAGTTTCCCTGGATTTTTTGTCGCTGAAATGAATAATTTCGTGAAAATATGTTGATTTTCTTTTATATACTTGTTCCATCGGTTCTGACGATTATTGGGTGTGAGAGAGCTGTGTTAGAAGATTGAACAGATTTGTTCGCTGTGTTCTAAAATCCGATAATGTAACGAACGATTTTTCTATCAGTGTATAAATATTTTTAAAGAATCGTTCTTGTTACTATAAAGAAAAATACAGTTAATATAGATAGTTTATTAACAACTACATGTTTCACAGTTCTACCCCAAGTTATTTATTATAATCCCAACAATAATCATTCCCCATAAGCTTCATCAAAACTATCAAAATCACATACAAAGTAAAGTATAGCTTGTACTATTATAAAAGACTAAGAATAATTAACTATATTACAATAATTAGTTGAACAAAGTATAATCGGACTATATTATTTCCGTTGTACCACACTGGACCGAGGCAGAGCGTCGAATGAATCTTGAAACTGTTCATATGCCGCCCTTGCCGCTTGCCGCCGCCCCACCAGTCGTCCTATACCGGAAGTCAGTCGAGTGATTTTTACAAATCGATCCAAAGGCGCCACTGTCGCTCTTCCACTATTCGTCACACGCCGGAAGTCATGTCAGCGACAACACGTTCATTTGCCGCCATTGTCGATTCACCACCACTCGTTCTATAACGGAAGTCACACGAATGACTTTTTAAATCGATCCAAAGGCGCCACCACCGCTTTTCCGCTATTCGTTTCACGCCGGAAGTCAAGTGGGCGACAACATCCGGCCCTCCTGCGCACGCTTTCGTCCTCGCAAGCACTGGTCTGATGTAAATTTGCTGAGAACAATAAACGAAAATTAAAATATTTGGAGATGACATTCATATTGTGAGCTTTAGCTTAAGGTTTGGAACTTGATCTTGAAACACAATTACAAACTCGTAAGAGCATAAACTTAGTTATTCATCAGTTGTTTATCGCCACATCGTATGACTTGCAACGGTGTTCATTAGATGTCCGTTTCGGTCACTTGTGGCTTTCACTGAACGTAACTTCCCATTAATGCTCCTACCTAAAATACACCAATTAGATATGCATTTGTTTGCCATTGTGTTAGAAGCACATTTATATCAGACAACTAAATTAGCTAATGTATTTTGTACACTATATACAAGCTTCCATTTAATTCGGAATATGGAATTTAATAGTGAATGTTACCTCTAGTGTAGTAATCGAACCCGTGACTGACAACATCCGTTCATATTTTCTTATTCTTCCATGTCTCCAATGTTCACCCATGGCTTCATATTTTCGGCGCATGTTATTCCCTCGTACCGTCTGCAACTTCTTTCTGAACCTCTCATATCCGTCACTTTGTAACGATCATGTCCTAGAATGTCAATCACCTGAAAAGGTCCTTTAAATCGCGGCATTAGCTTAGTACTTTGGCCGTCATTTGTTTGGCTAGGTATTTTTATAACTACTAAATCTCCAACCTTGTATGCAATAGCCTGTTTCCGTTTTGAGTCAAATGATTCTTTCTGTTTATCAGCGCTTTTTTTAATATTTTCGTCTACCATTTTTCTTAACGCGGTTACATCAATTTTCGTTTCATCTGTTGTACTATTGCTTATACAGTCATTGTCCATATTAAGTCTATACCCAAAAAAGACTTCAGATGGTATAGCTGATGTCGTTTTATTTATTGTGCTGTTAATTCCTTGTTGTATCTTTGTTATATGTTGGTCCCATTGGTTATTATCCGTGTTTGCGCTCATTGCACGTAAAGCCTCAAGAATGGTTTGATTGTAGCGTTCCACTTGACCATTGGATCTCGGTACAGCGGTGGCTATTATGTGGTGGCGAATATTTTTGTCTTTACAGAATTTTACAAATAATTTAGATGTAAAAGCACTTCCCGCATCGCAGACGATTCGCTTGGGACTCCCAAATATTTTAAAAGTATTTTCTAATTCGTTTATCACCATTTTACTTTTGGTGTTGCGAACAGCAAATATAAAAACAAATTTGGTAAATGCATCTACCATTACAAGAAGATACACATTATTTTTAGTAGTTTTTACAAAGGGCCCCAAGTGGTCTATGTGCAGTGTGTGAAATGGCCTTGCATACTTAGGAATTGGAAACAACTGTCCCGGTTTTTTGCCATGTATGTTTTTAAAATAAATACAATTAAGACAATTGTTTATATACTTTTTTACAACCTTTTTCATACGCGGGAACCAATATTTAGTTTTAATTCTTTCTAGACTTTTGTCTACCGCAAAATGTCCTATGTCATCATGGTTTAATCTAATTATTTGCCAAATGCACTGTTTGGGTACAACCCAACGTCGGCCATATTCTGTTCTACGGTAGACTTTGTTGCCCAGAAGCTCGTAGTCATTGTATATTTGTCTATGAGCCTCGGCATCTCCTGATTCTAGTATTTCCTTTATTGAGCAAATATCCGCTGAATTGCCCGTGTCGACCTACGGTCGACAAGTGACGTCACGACCTTGAAACGCTTGAATTGCCCGTGTCGACCTACGGTCGACATTTGCAGTTTGGCGTTCAGTTTTGGGCAGATTGAACAATACTCATCTGTCATACATTCAGGCCCATTTGTTTATGTTTTTTTCGTTTCTCCGCCATATTAGCTATCGGATTAAGGCCAAAGAATCATAAACTCAATGGAAAAAAAAATAAAAAAAGGGGTTTAAGAGACTCGCCTTAACGGCGCCAGATGTTCGGGCCGGTGTCAAGTGCTATAAAAACTTATTTTGTTTAGGTAAGTGTAGGTTTTTGTTTATTAACATCGGGTTTTATCTCCCTAGCGTATTTTTAAATAAAAAACTATACGTTATCGCCTTAGTTCATAAGGTATTTTTTTGAATACAAGTAGGGCTATGAAACACCACTTGAGAATGTTTAGACCATCGTAATTCTACACTATAGTCGAGTGTTGAACAACAAAAGACGGCATTGTATAGTGCTGTTCTTAGTAAACGTAAAAAACACCACTTGTAGGCACTCAATAACAAAGTTGCGTCTCAATGACCGTTTTTATGGGGCCCCGACCACCCGCGGCGCCGGGCAGGTAGGAACAAAAAAGAAATGGGCATAGTTCCGCCGCGTTTTTGCGCGGGGGGGGCGCGGGGGGCTCAAGAGCGGGGGCAAAAGAGCGGATATTGGGATCCTGAAGTTGTACTGACAAGAGCCAATCTGCTTCGGTGATGGACATTACAGACTCAGATACTTCGGAAATCTGACCAACAGGGTTTCGACTCAATGCGTCTACGTGTAGCATCTGATTACCTGGACGATGTACAATATCAAAAGTAAACTCCTGAGTCTGTAGTACCCATCTACCAATTCTAGGGTTAACATCTTTCTTAGTCATAGAATATCTAACAGCGGTACAATCAGTCACAATTTTAAATGAAGATCCTAACAGATAATGCCGAAATTTTTGTAATCCTACTACTATCGCTAAAAATTCGAGCTCAAAGGAATGATATTGTTTTTCTGTTAGTGACGTTTGCCTACTGTAAAAGTGTATTGGTTTTTCGCCTTTGTCTGTCACTTGTACCAAAATGCAACCAAGTCCTTCCCTACTAGCGTCTGTATATAGTATGATTGGTAGATTAGGATCAAATATCGCAAGGACTGCATTATTAATGAGTTCGTTTTTAAGAGTAATTACAGAGTTTTCCTGTTCAGTACCCCATTGCCATGGGGAGTCCTTTTTTAACAGATTTGATAAAGGTTTTGATAACAAAGCACAATTCCTTATAAACTTTCGAAAATAATTAATAAGTCCAAGAAATTGCCGCACTTGATGGACATTTTCTGGAATAGGGAAGTCTCTAATAGCAGTTATTTTTTTCTTACTAGGCTGTACCCCCTCAGCTGATATTTCGTAACCCAGAAATTTCACCGATTTTTGAAAGAAGTGACATTTGTCTAAATTTATAGTGAGGCCGTTGTTTTGCAAAATATTTAAAACTTCTTCAAGAATTTTAATATTTTCATCAACATTTTCAGTGGCAATTAACAAATCATCCATATAGTTAATTACTCTCCCAAATCGAAGCTGTCCTAACACTGAATTCATTGCTTTCTGAAATACTGCCGGTCCATTACATAACCCGAATGGCATCCTAACGAACTCAAAGTGGCCATCAGGTGTAATGAATGCAGTCTTATGAACTGACTGTTCATTGATTTTTATTTGATAATAGCCACTTTTTAGATCTAATGAGGTAAAATATTTACAATTGTGCAATCTGTCTATAAGATCTTCAACTAATGGCATCGGATATTTTTCTTTTATCGTGATTTTATTTAACGCGCGATAGTCGATACATAACCTTTTTTCACCAGATGGCTTGTCAACTAAAATAATCGGACTGGCATACGCCGAATTGCTCTCCCGTATAATACCATTTGCGAGTAAATCGGCTACTATGTCTCGCGTTATCAGTTTTTCTGACTCTGACATTCGGTAGGGCCGCTGTGAAATTGGTTTCGAGGTAGTCAAGTCAATATCTAGTTCTACACATGAAGTTTTACCAAGTGTAGATAAGTCTTTAGATATACTGTCAGGATATTTTTGGAACATTTCCTGTAGTATTGTGTTATATTCTACAGAATTTGTGTCAAATGTAAGTGTATTTACTGAAAGAAACTCAGTAAAACCAAAAGTCAATTCATTTCCAATTCTAGAGTACATTATACTTTTATTCTCTGTAAAGTTGCGTCCAATCAAAATATCACATCCCGATAATTCGTCTATAATATATAGGGTTGTTAAAAGTTGTACTTTATCAACTTGCACGAGTACATTTATTGCTTCAGTGACCTCGAAACAGACATCACTTTTAAAGCCGGTCAATTTCACTGGTTTATCTAATTTGTAAGGTTCGGAGCTCAAATTGTTAACTAAACGAGATACAATCAGTGAGCAATCACTACCCATATCAAAAAATGCTTTGTGACTTCTGTTATCTAATGTAACCTGTTTGTAAAATTTCTGTTTAGATTCAAGTGCCATAATCAACTTTACTTCGGTTCCGCCTTCAACTTTAGCTTCTAATTTAAGCCTACATGCCGCTTCTATATGACCTAGCTTGCTACAAAAATTGCATTTTACAGTATCCTTTTGGGTGCAATTGTTTCTTTTATGACCTATAACTCCACAGCGAAAACAGGATAATCCTGGGTTAGACGTTTGGCTTGTGGATGATTCTAAATTATTGTCTTTTTTTTCAAAACGATTTCGATTCATAAAATTTTTTGATGTACTTGGTATCGGTATACCGTCCTTTTGCTTCGAGATCGATTCATTAGAATGATAGATTTTACTGTGTAAAAATGAAGCTAGATCGTCACAATAACGGAAACTGCCTGCCTCAGCAGCAGTTGTAATATTTTTATCTCCTATTAATCCTACAATGATCGAGATTATATCCTGATCTGAGAAATCTAACCTCATTCGATCTATTTTGCCTTTTTGCTCAAAAAAGAATTCGTATAAGGACTGTCCTTCGTTAGGTTTTGTTTCCATTAAATGTTTAAGCATTACATACATGTTACGTTTAATTTGGAAAGTATCTAATAATGTTCTACGCCAATTTTTCCACCGCCACGTGGTCCATCTGGTTTCGTTTTTCTGAACCGAATCAAACCATGTCTTGGCCGTTTTACACAATTTCTGAAGCGCTTGAAATTTAATTACACGGTCTGACCAACCAAAAGCACGCGCATTTGCTTCTACGACATTGATCCACATAACTATATCATCTACTAAAGGGTCAAATTCGGGCACCACAGATGACAAAATTGTATTCTGACTCACGGTTGGTGATCTTCGATTTGCATGCTTAGCCTTTCTTCGATTTCTTTCTGCAGAGCTGCTACTCGAACTGCTGGTCGAGCTTGTGCTTGAAGATGGCGAACGCCGACGTTTACTTCGTTTACTGCTTCGGCTTCGGCGAGGCATGGTGTAAATCTTCACTTCTGATATAAAGAAAAATACAGTTAATATAGATAGTTTATTAACAACTACATGTTTCACAGTTCTACCCCAAGTTATTTATTATAATCCCAACAATAATCATTCCCCATAAGCTTCATCAAAACTATCAAAATCACATACAAAGTAAAGTATAGCTTGTACTATTATAAAAGACTAAGAATAATTAACTATATTACAATAATTAGTTGAACAAAGTATAATCGGACTATATTATTTCCGTTGTACCACACTGGACCGAGGCAGAGCGTCGAATGAATCTTGAAACTGTTCATATGCCGCCCTTGCCGCTTGCCGCCGCCCCACCAGTCGTCCTATACCGGAAGTCAGTCGAGTGATTTTTACAAATCGATCCAAAGGCGCCACTGTCGCTCTTCCACTATTCGTCACACGCCGGAAGTCATGTCAGCGACAACACGTTCATTTGCCGCCATTGTCGATTCACCACCACTCGTTCTATAACGGAAGTCACACGAATGACTTTTTAAATCGATCCAAAGGCGCCACCACCGCTTTTCCGCTATTCGTTTCACGCCGGAAGTCAAGTGGGCGACAACATTACTATGAATAAAAATAATCAACAACACACAACAAACAAAGCCAACCTTTGCTTTCACCTTCCACGTTGTGCATCCAACTGACTGACAAACTCTGGCGAAAATAGAGGTAAGGCATAACAAACGTAATTATATTGTAACACAACACTTGTGACATTTGGCATATTTTTACAGATTTTCCTCTGCTGGGAATAT
The DNA here is from genome assembly GCA_937001555.2 of Hypsopygia costalis. NCBI lineage: Eukaryota > Metazoa > Arthropoda > Insecta > Lepidoptera > Pyralidae > Hypsopygia > Hypsopygia costalis. The sequence continues at coordinate 16,359,356 of OW443334.2, read as the reverse complement.
ACTTTTACAGATGTTCCTCTGCTCTTTAATCTTCCTATAAGATCTTTTTTGATATTTTAAGGCATGGTGGTTCATTTTTCATATATTTAGAATATATATTATCTTTAAAAAGGTATGAACCTTTATAACTATTTCATTGAAATTATAGAAAATAATACGACATGTTGTGTAACATACGAGTACCTACATATAATTATGAATTGACTGCAATGATTTAAAAACGATTGCGAGCCACTTCCGCGAACTTTCGTGTTGTGGAATAAATAACCTGTAGCCTATAGCATGGTGTTTTTCAAGAAAGCCGTGAAGGGATTTTTGCAGGGTCGACTATGCGTGAGGATACTTCTGTTATAGTAAATGTTAAAAGCTACTAAAATTTTATGATAGGTTTGGTGTACCGGTCGTGCCTACCGGAGTGATCGGCGTTGGCCCTGTACCTGACGTAAAACCAAAGACATTCATAACAATACATAGAGAACACTTAGACTATTACAAACAGACATGTACATACACACAAATTATTCACATATGTAGGGATCGACGCCCTCTGGACACGTGGTCCGACTGCTTTGTCCGACTAATCGGACCACGTTAACTTTTTTTTCCTGTTGGTTCGATTAGGGAGTCGGACTATGACATCTTGCCATTATTTAGAAAACATGGTCCGACTACATATTAAAAAAAAGTTTGTATTTTTAATATTTATTTATTTAAATAGTGAAACTTCCCACGCCAAGCGTTCTAGAAAAAAAACAACAGGTTTATTATGGTCAAAGATATATTATGAAAAAAGAGAATCGCATTACACAATATGAAATTGTCACGAGAAATAGTTTCCTTGGATCGTTTTTGTTGCAAACCACCATTATTTTTTGTAACCCGTAAAGATTTAATAGGGTGATAGTTTGTAGTACGATTAATCGAAACAACAGGAAAAAAGTTCACGTGGTCCGATTAGTCGGACAAAGCGGAATTGACATTCCTCATAGTCCGATTAATCGAACCAACAGGAAAAAAAAGTTCACGTGGTCCGATTAGTCGGACAAAGCGGAATTGCCATTCCTCATAGTCCGATTAATCGAACCAACAGGAAAAAAAAGTTCACGTGGTCCGATTAGTCGGACAAAGCAGTCGGAACACGTGTTCAGAGGGGATAGACACGACTATCCAGCGACGTCCGAGTCAAAGTCGTTTTGACAAGCCTGGTGGTCGAATGGCTAGCAAAGGAGCCATTCGGCCACCAGGCTTGTCAAAATTGTCGTTCTTTGACTGAAATAATGCAATATGAGGCCTTACTAGCAGAGGTTAGGGTTTATCACAGTTCGGGCTTCTACAGTAACATAATATATGTTTAAATCATAGCTAATAATGTCAAACGTCGGCTTTAATCAATCCAATTAAAGCGTTGTCATCAAATCTGTATTGCGTTGCGTACATTACGCGCTATACGTTATTACTTAATTATGATTGATTCGACTTAACAATGATTAAGCCAAGTTAATGGACTATCGATTCATAGCGCGTGTGGAACTCTAAATAATTAATGTGTTACATGTCAGATCACTCCTAATTTAACTTAGCATGAGGGTTAAAGGGCACGTTGCTATTAACAGATGGATGTGTCTTGTGACTAGATGAAGTATTGTCATTTCCTATATAATTAAAATTATAATGCGTAAGAAATCAGACTTCCGATATTTTACTGGGGTATTATTTAGACAATTTTATCGACATAAACCCTACAACTGGCACCAATGGTCGCATCCCTCTTCATTAAATAATAAATAAATAAATATTCCTGGGTAACTTATCAGATTAAAGATAGTTTCAAATTATAGCTATTAAGATTCTACAAGTTTGAAAATAAACTGTTTTAATTTTAATTTTTCTAATACCAATGTTCGGTAATGTCTCGGGCACAAGATTATATAAACGGAATCGGGACATACGTCCTCGTTGGTAATCGATCAGTTTCTTCACTCGGTGAAAAGTGTACTATGCTTAAAGTGCTCTCTTTGGGTTATGTTTGAATTTTAAATATATTTGATGTTATATTTGGGATGCTCTTAAAATATATACAATAATATACATAATGCTGATAATTTGACAAACTTTGATAATTCTGGAATAGTAGTGGCAACTGCTATGCGGTCGTCACTGGCGACCGCTATACGGTGGTCACTAGATTTTTCCATATAAAATCGCGATAGTATGACAACCATTAATTGATATGCGAAAATTGCGTGTTTTCGGTTTTACCACTTATTAGTGTCGGGTATGTTTCTGTAAATTTTAATGTTGTATTTCAGTACACAGTTATGCATTGATTCTAAGTGAAATCTAAGTTCAATTTATATGATATCGCTTATCGTTTTCTGTTTGTAGAGTGGGGCGAGCGAAGTGAGCGGAACGCTTATACGCTAAAAATTTTGGGGTGTAAGTGGTTCATCAACATCTTTGAACCAAAGTCCACCTGCACGCGGTGCACCCTGCTGACTGACAAACGAAGCTCTGGCGAAAAGAGAGGTAGGGAGCGTAATTGTAAGCTACCCGACTGGGGAAGTACCTCAACCTCACGGAATACCGCAGCCTAATAACAAATCCCTTGAGGGTTGTTGTGTTCCTGCGAGTGAGTGAGGTCACCAGAAAGGAAGGAGATGCTGGGTTTGCGGCGCGCGAGCGACATTTTATGTTGCGAGCGTTAATATGGCTACGGCAACCGCTTCAAATCAGGCGGGCCGTATGCCTGTCTGACACCCGACGTAGTATAAAAAAAAAAAAAAAAAGTCACTTTTCGAAATGACTAGGCTCCAAAACCACTGAACAGATTTTAATGAAACTTGTCACAATTAAATACTTCAATATGCTTGAGATTTGTGTCGAAAAAAAATTGAGATCGATCATGTCCTTGAGGATTGATCATCAAATAAATTTTCCATTGAAAACAATGGCAAACATACACTCAGCGAATCTGCACGATCCACTCAACCTCGATTTCGGCCCCGGGCTCTAGCCCCTAGTATAAAATTTGACAAAATCTCTATATCATGTTAACTGCAAAATTTTAATCTTAAAACTTTAGACATGATACGCCGTTATCATATTTGCCTATCTAATTAAATTAATATACAATTAACCTGAGATTGTATCAATTAGCATTAGATTGAGTTTGGTTTCCTTTAGTTTGATTAAGTATCTACTTATATAAGTCTTTAAGCATCTTGATAACGTATTAAAACTTTAGGTACGTCTCCGACATGCAACCGCTACGCTCCAAATTATCAATTTCGTATAAGACGTATCGATCCTCTTACATCAACATCTTTCATATCACTTTGGAAACTTTAAAGCTCCGGGGTAAATAACTGATGTGAAACTTTGTGAGACAAGCTATTAAAATCTTTTCAAGTTAGCTAACTTAGATTGTCCCTGTGCGATGTTATGAGCCGTGATAGTTAGCCAGTAATTTAGATTTTGAATATTTAGAGGATTTATGTAATATGTGTATTGTAAATAATTTTGTCTAAAAACTAAAGCACTACAGATTTTTTTTTATGAGCGGGGCAAACGAGCATGTGGGTCACCTGATGGAAATCAATCACCACCGCCCATGGAGATCAGCAACACCAATGGGTCGCCGATCCGTTGACAGCTTATACTCCTTCCTTTCTTTCTTTCTGGTGACCTCACTCACTAGCAGGAACACAACAACCCTCAAGAGAAATGGTATTTGGCTATGGTATTCTGTGAGGAGGAAATACCTCCTCGCAGAATCCTCCAGTCGGGCAGCTTAAAGAATACGCTATGCCCTGCCTCTCTTTTCGCCAGAGACTCGTTTGTCAGTCAGCAGGGTGCACCACGTGCAAGAGAGGTTGGCTTTGGTTCAAAGGCTACCACAAGTAGAAAATGTCTTAAAAAGCATACTTTGGTAGATCAATTATAGATAGATAAATATCATTTTATTTGCATACTACAACACACAATACATCATACACATATAGACATGTTCATGCACACAAATATTTCACTTGTGTGGGGATCAAACCCGCAACCATTCGAACACTGAGGTCGTCAAAATAATATTAAGTTTGTGTACAGAAAGAAAATATAGTTATAAATAGTTTCAACATAGGCTTGGTTAACGAGGGTCGGAGTAAAAGACTAATAGAGAATCGGAATCGAAACTCAAATACAAAGTTTAGTGAGCGAACTAAGGTGGAAGTTCAATTCTACGAAATTGGCTATTCGCAGTCGCAGGACTGTTTATTTTTACTACAGTAACAGTTTTATTTAAAACTAGCTGACTCGCGCAACTTCGTCTGCGTGTGATAGAGCGTTGAGAGTAAAGCGCAAGGTTACCATTTGAAAGGTTATAGTGAGCCAATCTTAAAAGATAGACATAGGCTATCTCGGACTTTCTTTTTTAACTTTTTAATATGAATAATTCCGTCGTATATATAATTGTTACGTAACTTGAACCGTTTACGCAGCGCACGCAACGAAAGCTCTCAAATGGAATATTTTCTTCCCATTTTTGCAAACTTTTTCCATTGGTGATCCGCTCCTATTGGTGGTAGCGTGATGTTATATAGCCTTCCTCGAACATTAGGCTATCTAACACTAAAAGATTTTTCAATTCGAATGAGTAGTTCCTGAGATTAGGGCGTTCAACCAAACAAACTCTTCAGCTTTATAATATTAGTATAGATAAAATGATGAAGCGAAAGTTGAGGTCGGTAAGTTCGGCGACGAGAAACAACTAGTTAGATAGTAATTATTACCACATCCCGGCCACTCCATACAAATGTCGCGTCGCTTACTACTACATAAACAATGACGTCTGTGCAGATCATAAATGAGCGTGTGTGCATTCGGCGCCATACAAACTGTTCCTGATTTGTCTTAGAGGGGAGGTGAGGTCGACACGAGAGAGCGGCAGGGAGTGGCCATACTGTTGTAGTTTTTTTTTATGCTACCTCGGATGGCAGACAAGCATACGGTCCGCCTGATCTGAAGCGGTTACCGTAGCCATATTAACGCTCGCAACAAAAAATATCGCTGCCACCCCCGCTGCCAACGCAGCATCTCCATCCTTTCTGGTGACCTCACTCACTCGCAGGAACACAACAACCCTCAAGGGAATTGTTATTTGGCTGCGGTATTCTGTGAGGTGGAGGTACATTCCCCAGTCGGGTAGCTTACAATTACGCTCCCTACCTCTCTTTTCCTCGTTTGTCCGTCAGCAGGGTGCACCGCTTGCAGGTGAAGTTGGCTTTGGTTCAAAGATGTTGATGAACCACTTACACCCCATAATACACTACTTATTACGTATTACTTATACTGTGTTATTCATCATCAGGTCCATTTTAGTCTCTCTCCACTACAGGAGCACGACCCTCTCTCGTCCGTCCGGGTTGGGGAGGCCTGGATCGATATTTGATAATGTATTTCCCTTAGTCGCCTTGTACGACATCCATGGGAAGAGACGGAGTGATTCTATTCTAGTCTGCTGGAAACCGTGTGGTTTCCGGCAGACCAGAATAGAATCACTCCGAATCAGACTAGAATAGCATACTGTGTTATTACTGTATATATTTTTTTTATTGATAATTATTACAATCTACAAACCCGGGGTCCGTACCTTTTATTAACAATGTTCTATTTTTATCTTACAATATTCTTACAATTTATAAATTGCACGTCGCTATTATGCTAATTTATATTATTGTCTATTACTATTTAACATAAATGCTCCTATTGTTTACCTTGAAACCATGACAGCCAGGGTAGACCAGTCCTCTCTGGCAGCACCCGTTCACGAGTTGATGCATGGGGCAGCCATCACCGCATTGAACCATTTTATTGGGAATGCGGCCACCCACCACACGACACCACCACCACACTTTAGTGAGCATGACTACCTGGGCTATCAGGGCTACTCAGTAAAACCTCTATTTGTTTCCCATTTTACTGCATATTCGACTAGCCCGGTTGTCGAATGGCTAGCAATAGCCTCTTTGACTGCTGCGGCTGCGAGTTCGATACAAACAAATGTGTGAATGAACATGTCTGTTTGTCTGGTCTGTATGGTTTGTATGTATTACCATATCATCATCATCTTAGCCCATTCTCTACCATATTGGTTCTTAAGGCCTCCTTCAACCTCCTCCATCTCTTTCTATCTTATCTATCTATGTATTATAATGTATGTATTTATAAAGAAAGTGTCGTCGTCGTCGTCGTCAACCCTTATTCATCCCACTGCTGGGATTCGGAACTCCCCTCAATCGAAGGGGCTTAGAGCATACTCCACTACGCTGCTCAACTGCGAGTTGGCGGAGGCCAGTGTTTTCAAGCTGCCCAAAGGCTAGACTGACTAGGCTTAACGACTGTCATCTAATGGCAATAGATGTGACGAACGGCTTAACGTACCCTCCGAAGCACGGAGGAGCTCGAGATAAATGAACGCATCTATGGACAGGTTACGGTCGACGTTGCTTAACTTGCGTGAACGATTAGACTGTCATGCATAACGACGGCGTCGGGTTCATCTCAAATTTGGCTATAATTTGATCATAATACGAAATGTTAATAAATAAATAAGTTATATTTTCATTAGGGTAGGTAATATATTATTATTTAAATCGTGGGCTATCTCACAAACGCGGTGTTGCTCGCTAACTACATTATATAAGGAACTTTTTCGTTCAACATAAAAAAATATGTTCCTCGTTTTACCCAAGTGAGGAGAGTTTGTAATTTTTTGCATAAACCTTCGATGATGCTTTTTAGGGTTGCGTGCGTCCGAATGCTAAAACGGAATCTTTACCGGAGAACTCGCTGAGTAACGTAAATAAATGAGTTTTGAATATGAGGATCGTTTTTTTGGAACGAGTTAGAAAATTTAAAATATGTACCGTGTGACCTATCTAAAGAAAGGTCTTGCTGTGAAAGTCTTAAATATATTTATTTTTTAAGTGAAAAATTTGATCATTTCGCCCAATAAAGTACTATGATGTACTGGGTCCAATGAGTGCAGCACGTACATGCAAAGCTTTTTATGTCTTTTTTATCTTACTCTACATTTACTTATTTTTATCTGAGACGGGCAAACGAGCATGTGGGTCACCTGATGGAAGCAATTAGAATCGCCCATGGATATTAGCAACACCAAGGGGTCGACAATCCGCTGCCAGCCTATACTTCTACCTTTCTTACTTTCTATATACATAAAAGCGAAAGATCACGCACTCACTCACTGATTAAACACGAAATCTAAAGTTTATATGAAAGTCTTATGTTTTTGCAGCTAGAGACATAAACATGATTTATACAAAGAATAAGATAGGCAAAAATTTATAAATCTCAAAATTCCAAAAGGGATAAAGTCTATACATATAGTTTGCTGGATAGACTCATTAGATAGACACGCGTCTGGAAAAAAAGGACCTAATAGAAAGGAATAGAAAAAGTAAAAGGGAAAATTGAAATTATGTAAAAATGTCTTTAAGGTCACATCGATAACAAATTTTATAGATATATTATTAGTGGGCTTTTAAAATTGGTAGCGAAAGTTTATCTAGAATTCTCATGGGATTTATCCACGTGAAGTTGTAGCGGGACCGCTTGTGTAAATAATAATATTTAGTGTTATGTTGCAATAATTGTTCCTCTTGTTCTTTACTCCATTTTTCTTCGCCCTTTCTCGTACGACAAACAAATCACAAATATGAATTGGACCTAAAAACTCCATAGTCACGTCCGTTTTAACAGTCCCAAAGGAATAGAGACGTAATTATCTGTAATAGAAGCTGTAATGCAATCGTTACAAACTTTTGTAAAGCCTGTTATCTTTCGCCGCTAATGTTTTTGTTTGTTTCACCCCAGAAGGGTCGGCGGTTGTTAATTTGTACTCGTTATTTTAATATTTTATCTAAGATTTAAATAAAAAATTGCAATCTTAAATTGTATTTTGTACAGTAACTGAAAATTATATCAATTTGAACCTTTTTATAATTGAAAGAGAGTAAAAATACTTTTGTATTTGGTGGAAAGTATTGGGGACTGCTTATATTCAACAGTAGGTAGATACAGGCTGATGATAATGATGATAATAACCTTAACAACTCACGGATAATGTAATAAACAAAACAAACTCAAAATTCAAATGAACTACGGCGACTATTTCCATTAACAGAACACAAGGAAAACCTAACCTAACTGAAAATCAACTAAAATACATTGTGGTTAATCTATCAAATTACCATATCATCAGTTAGCTGAGCGTCATTCACTTGTACTGTTGAACGTTGTGTTCAACCACTCTCCTAAAGGAGTTTAGACGTGTGGTTGAATGGCTGTTTTAACTAGTTGGCTGCGACATATTACTTATATATGTAATATTAAATAAATTTGAAAAGGTACCAGCAGAGTTTTCAACATACTCGTAAATACCTTCGAAATGAAAACATTTTAGATATTTTAAGACTGTGAGTGAAAATGTGTTGCGAGTTGCGACGCTAGCTGCGTCCGCGTAATGTGAATAGATGGATTTCAGGAGCCTCGCTTATCCTTTTAATCTTTCAGTTGGGGTCTGCTTCACAGCGGAGAATAATGGCCTGAAAATGAAACTGAAACCGAATGATAAAACTATCAGCTTCTACAATCTTAACAATTTATTTAAATATATTTGAAGGAAAGGATTTGAAATTTAAGGCTGAATTTAGAATAAATGCTAAAATTGAAATAAAATGTAATATATTTTATGTCATGTTAGAAATTGTACAAATTGACAGAATTTACTATTTTTATTTGTATGCCTGTCAGTCCGTGTCAGAAAGGTTATCTCGAATACGGATTGGATTAAAATGATAATAGGCATTTTAACTAACTATAATAGAAAAACTAACTTCAGAAAAGGTATGGGTAAGCCACCAGCTTCAAGTACTCTCACTATACTATCCATAATATTATCACAAATATGAAAGTGTGTTTGTTTACTTGCCCTTCTTTGACGGCGAAAGATCCCCTTAAAAATAATTTTGATTGATTTGGATAATCAATCAAAATTATTTTTTAAGGGGATAATTTAAGGTCGGGAATAAGACATAAGCTACTTTTTCACCTAACTTTTTTATGAAACCACACAGGAAGAAAAAGTTTTATTAAAAAAAAATAGCATTTCAGTATCTATAAAAGACTGATCTATCAAAGCACAGCTCAAAACACTTGATGGATCAGGTTGTAATTTGGCATACAAGTAGTTAAAACGTAGGTATTCGCTAAGAAATATTTTTTGAAAATTCCCACGGGATACCGGGACACGCTTGTACGGGTGCAAGCTAAATTATAAGAAAGTAAAGCCCTGAGTCCTGACCGTATAAATGATAGATTAAGATGGTAGCTTATTACAATAATTACTTTGCATTTTTTTTCATTCGTTCGAAATAGAAAAATGCACTTATTTGAAAATCCTTTTGGCCCTAATCGCAATATACTTAGCTACATATTCTTTACCCCAATCCCCACCGTGAAAGCGGTTATAAATAAATATAGTTAAAAAAAAAAACTAAAAAAACACGTTTTTATGATTAATCGAACTAAAAAACTAAAAATAATTTTGAATATAGGCAGAAAATAGAAATGAACGAAAAATATTAGCATTATTGTGAAAATTATCATGGAAATTGTGCGTGGGGTGCTTTGTGCCATATTTGTCATTTATAAAGCGTGTTTTTTTAGTTTTTTTTTAAACTATATTTATTTTCCTCTTTTTAGTTCGATAGATAGATAGATAGATAGAATATGCTTTATTTGCATAATACAAATTAGAAGGACAGTGAATCAATAAATTATTACAGAGTTGTATATATGCAACAAGGCGGCAAGTTCGATATGATATGTGAGGAAATTAATAAATTAATCCTAGCGATCCTTAGCAGGATAAGAATTAAATATTAGAATTAAATAAACTTATCAAATTATTGTATTGACATCGGTCCTTGATAAAATTAAGTTCATAGAAGTTGGCTACAAACTGACAAACCGACAAACACGCAAACATGCAGGTGAAGCTGATAAAAGCGTGTTAAAGTGCAATCATACTGACAAGTGATCACGCCCCAATGAGTAATAATAAATTAGATTCATCTATACTTACATATGTATGATACATACATATAGGAGTTATTTCACTGTTTTGATCATGTAAAGTTATTATCAATATCCCTCTCCGATAGTTGTTCCGTTGTGGACGGTCGTAGCGTTTCATTCATTCTTCATACTTACGAGTACATAACACATAGCCCAAGAAAAAGAAAAATCGCTCTCTTACCGTCCGTACGCGAAAGCATTAACACTTTCCTCTGCACAGCTGCCACCGGCTTATTATACAATTAGCCCCCTTACTATGCAATTATGGCACTATTGCCAAGGTTAGTGGTAATGGGCAAGACCTCTGACCCTTAAAGCGAAAGCAAAATTAGGGTAAAGTAGGGTATGCTCCCAAAATATTAGCAATCGTGTCGGAGAACTCAATTTTGTGTGGATGTGGTGCTATACTCGTATATACTTGAATATGGTGCATAGTTAGAGTTGCCATCCGTTCGGGTTTCCGCGGATTTGTCCTATTTTGGAGCATCTTCAGAGCGATTCATTTGTAGTACTAGCACAGTATATGTAATATTAGTGTAATAAAACATGATGACATGTCCGGATTTTTAGATTCAAAATCCGGAGTTTTGCGCTTATTGTCCTGGATGCCAGATTTTAAAGATTTACTCTGTAAATATTTGGTTGCTTGTTTCTGCTCGAGGCTTTTTTACCCATATAAATACTATCAGATAATCGAGTTTATTATCTGTGTGTCAAATTTCATCCATAGCTGTTCAGACATTTTCGGATGATTGAGTAATAAAAAATAAGTAAAAGTATTTTTTTTTTTACACAGGTCAGGGTGTTTGGTACTCTGTCAAGCTGAACGGCTTTCTCCTTTTCTAAGTATAGATAAATGGCAATTTGATCTACACTATTTTGATTGCTTCCGATTCAGGCAAGCTACTGCCGTCCGGTACCCACCCACTAACGTAGTAGATGCATGCGATTGCCATGGCTGCTTTGGTTGTCTCTGCTTTAGCTGCTGTGGTCGTCTCTGCATCTCCTCATAATCTGAAGTAGATAATACCAGCCGCCGCCTGAGCTCTGTGTCATTGGCGGCATATATTTACAAAATAACATTAACAAAATAATTTATTTAAATTTCAACTGACATAATCTTTACTGAATGAATTTAATTTTTATTATAACGATGATTTTTTACATTGGTTGGTTACACTATCTAATTATACACGCGTAACATAACAGACTTAAATTTACCCCGATTTAGTGGTAAATCTCCATAAAGTGACAATACAGGTGGGTAAATTATTTCGGAATACCCTTTTAATATTTTTATTTTTAATATTTTTTATCATTGATTGCACGGTATAAAAATGTTTTGTAGAAACACAAACACCATCTGTTTACCTTGATAATGCCTTAGCGGCGAAACCGGTCGGTAATATTAAATATAATAACGTGGAATAGTACAAGTGCTTTATTGTATTGTATTTATACATTATGATAATAATGTTCCACCACGTGCCAACAATCAACAGTATCAACTTTACAAAAGACAAAATTGCCTGAAAATTAGTTTTCCTCAAAATAACACCTGAATCAATGAACTATCTATAGATAAATAGATAAGGTAGCTACACTGAAGCTCCAACCTTCGAATGCTGTCCCTTTCTCTCATACATCACTGTTGACGCAATAAAAGTATACGTAACAGTAGCAACAAAAACTTGAACCCGGCAAGAGCTGTCGTCTGGAGCGATTTATCGTAGGTAATGTCTCGGTAAAAAATAAAAAAGTGCTTTATTTCTCGCACACGAAACTGACTTGTCGAGTAACTATGTCAAACATAATTTCGTAGTAAGGTAGCTATATAACTGTAGCTGTGAACTTAAGTACCTAATAATGTTTTCAGAACCTCGATAACTTTTATTTAATATTTTAGTGCCTAAGAGGCCAATCTTTGCCCGGCGTTTTTTTATACCACGTCGAGTGGCAAGTGGAGTAAGCTCTTAACTTAATTTTCATTTAACCAGAATATGACTTATAGAAAAGTGTAAGATATCCAAGTGACTTTCCAATGTTATATGAAGAATTTTCATTTCATTTTTAATTTAATTCTGTCTCTTCGTCGTGGTCAACCTTTATTCACCCCACTGCTGGGGTTTACCCTCAATCCAAGGGGTTTAGAGCATACTCCACCACGATGCTTGGCGGAGGTCAATATTTTCAAGCCGCCTAAAAGCCACTGATTTAGCTAACGACTGTCATCTTACGAGAACAGCCGGAACCGACGGCTTAACGTGCCATCCGAATCACGGAGGAACTTAAGATTAATAAACCCATCCATGGACAGACTATGGCCGATGTTGCTTGACTTGCACGATCGATCAGACTGCCACGCGATGCCATCGAGCTCTTCTTTCTTTCTCTTAAATTTACCAAATATGGCGTATATACAATGTAAGGCACAGATTAAGACATTTTTATTAAGGAAAGTAACTATACAATATAAACGCAGTTACCATAATTACCAAGCACATTTTTCCACTAAATTAACCTTTTGAAACCTTTCGGGCGTTAATCTGTATTGGGTTCGAAAGGTAGATTTAATCAGCTCTAATAAATTAATTGAGGTCGGCTATTGGTAATTAAATTATGTATTGAACGGTTTGAATATAACGAGAACACACTGGATGTTTATAACCATTAACAGCGAAAGTATTAGTTACAATTCCATCAAAATTATTTGTGAAAGAAAGCCGCCAAGTTCGTAAAATAAATAGCAAAGTATGGACTCGGACTTGAACAATGCGGCTTAGGTACCAAGGTAGAAAGACACAAAAGGTACGTTCTTTAGACTGTGTTACGAATTTTCTTGTCAATATCTGTAATTTTTCATTCAAAATACAGTTGATGACGAATGCGAGTTCAAATACCTAAAGAACATACCATATGTTTTGTTTAGTAATGTAATACTTAATAGGTAGATGGCGCCACATTGTGACTTCACAGCAGTAAAATATAAAATTCACAAATTCGCCACCATCACAAAACTTCCTGATAGCTTAGTTGGAAGAGCACTCGACCAGTAATCGAGAGGTCGTGGGTTCAAATCCCACCTAGGCGGAGAGGTGAGTTTTTTCCATATTAATAATATTTATAATACCATATGTGTTTGTACCATGCGCTGTATAATGTAATGAGGTGTAACTTGATACAAAGTTTTTATTAAGTTTCTTCATGAATATGTCTTTCAATTTTCTTTTAAAAAAATTGTTATATACTTACTTTACTAGTCAATGGTGCAATTTGGCTAGAGGCGAAAATTACGATATATTTCGGTAAGAAAAGAAGTTTTCGGGCAAACTTTCCAAAATCATTCCTGAAACTTTCCAAATTACGGCAATTTTATAAGTTTTTGAAAGCTTTAGGTATGTAGTATTGCCACAGAATAATATACTCTAAATAATATACTCTAACAGAAGTTTCACTTCCGACTCAATTGGAATAATCACAATTAAAATATCAACCTTCGATACGCGCTAATACGGTCCAAAATAATTCTGCAGCTGTACTCGTACCTGAGTCTTTCAGCGGCAGGGACAATCGAAAGTAACCCCTATATCTAACGCGTTACGAGCGACAGCCGCTGCTTTTACAAAATGGTTTGTCTCGGGCTTGACGTAACTTGGCAGCGTGTCGCTCATAGGGTTGAACCAAAACGCTCGCGACCGAGCCGCGTAGATATACATACGTAGTAAATACGCTTGTTTATTAATGGTTATTATAATACATATACTTAAACTACCAAAAATTGTAGTAGATTTACGTATGTGTACGTTTATTACTCTGTTGTACTTATTTATGTTACTATATCATACTCTGTGATTATTAAACATAGGTAGGTACTTAGTAACAATAATGGTAATGTTGACACTGATAGAATGTATAATTTTAGTGTAAGTTTTAACAGGAATCATGACTGTACGTACTTACAGATCAGGTTTACTATTCACGTTGTCCCAATAATAGCTCGGATGTATCTTTAACACGGAAAGTATTTATAACATTGGTGTAGGTATGTATTTTAAGTCTCTAATCTACTAAAGTCATAATGTCAGCAGAACTCACGCGCCGATAGATCAATTAGCGTACATTTTTTAACAAGTGCGAGTGATCGCCCGTGGCACTCACACACTGCTTAGGTATAACCCAGCGTCAAAATTATCGGATTTCACACTGGCTTCATGCTGATCGTCAACTTGTCTCGTTCAACCTGCTTTTGTTCTTCGTTCGCGGTGGGACAACTGTCATAGTCCAGGAGCCTTGAGCCAATTTACAATTTTCACAATTGAAGTACATACTAAAATTGAATGTGTTAGAGCAGAATATTATTATTGTTTGTTTGTTTGTTTGTAAGTTCTTTAATGCAATAACAATATGTAATACAATTCTTAAAAGTAAAGAGTAATACATAGGCGGACTTATCCCTAATAGAGATCTCTTCCAGTCAACCTTACAGTCATTGAAAGGAGCTCAATCAAAGGCGATAAAGCACACATTTTGCTATTAACAATACATATTGATTAATAACAATACACAATTAGAGTTATACAACAATTTTAACTACACTCAGTAACGAAAAGTTTATTACATACATATAGATTTTGGAACAAATATTTATAAACTGTACTAAAACATTTATAATATAATTTAAATATAAATACATACAATTTAGGAGAATACAATAAAACATTTATAACATAATTTATACATTTATACATATAATATATATATTGTTTTTCTTGTAATGAGGTTCAAGTAAACATGTACTTTAGGTATAAAGTTATTTTAAAGATATACCTACCTAGATATTAATTATAGGTGCAGTTAAGCATCCGAATGAAACAGGTTTTCTATCTGTAAGAAAACGAATCTTGGCCCGGCCTTCAGTTACGACCAAAACCTTTAAATGAGTAAAAATGGCTTCTATTTTTCACACATGTAAAAGAAGAAGCGTCAAGAAATCTGTGATTGAAATTTGATTTTGTACCCGAAACTGATCTGTCGGTCAGGCACAAGTTAAATATATAATTATTTCTGCAATAATGTTCTCTGCGGGTAGTGGATAAATATAGACAGGTTTTTGCTCGACAATAACAGATATCAAACAAAATGAAAATATAAAACCAGGTTAACATTTATCAGGAGGCAATAAAAAATGTTATTAATTACACTATAGGATATAAATGGTTTACAGTGTATTTTCAAGAGCATATGTAATGCAGAACAGTAACGCTTTTGTTTAACCATCTTGGTCGCGTCGCATAGCGCGTGCGAGAGCGCGTGAGTGACACTCGACTAAATTGTGCTCCCGGGCGCGTCGGGCTTGTAGGTAAATAACTCGGCCGAATGGCGGAGTGACACAGGCCTGGTATTGCTTAAACTATATATATACTTCAGGTAAAATATGTAACAACAGATTATTTAGTTAAAGTCGCGCGCGAGCGCATGGGGCCAGCCCCAAGCCAAGCAAGCTATTTACTTTTAAGCGTAACAAATCAAAATATATTACAATTTAACCTTTTTACCGTCGTTTTTCATCATCAATTCAATTCATCATAATATCCAGAAGTTTTTGTGCCAACGAAATAATTATTTTATCTATAGTTATAGTTATTATTGTGACGTCCCTAAATACAATACATACCTGATTATTAACAAGTGCTTAGTATAGCTGTGTTATTATTGTTCTTATATAATTCTTCACGGTGTTCAAGGGCATTAATGTTCTTAGTAAACATACTCATTCATACCCTAACAAATAGTACTTCTTGAGGGTCACTTATGGCTCTACGACGTGAGTGCAATTGAAGAGCTCCAGTCGACGAGTTGCCTTCATAACCCATCTCACCCTCGTCAAAGGGATGACACACTCTTATTAAGGCACCCTTGGTTTACACGCTGCGATCAAAGCCACTTCGATAATTTTGTTCGCGACACCCCTATTTCTGAGATCACTTAAAATCTACGTCACAGAATGTTTCGAAATTAGGAAATGTAATTACCAGTTATTCCTCCTACAAATATATTTCAAACGACGACAAATTGGCAGAGGTAAGAATTTCCTGTTTGAAAGAAAATGAATTATTATTTGGAGAAATAGGTACAAATTCAGAGGAGTTATTTGACATGATGCCCATGGCCTTCTTTACTGTTACACCTTTCACCATCGACCGACAGAGAATTCATCCTCACACATTTCCCTTGGTCACGTCATCACGCGTGAACAGCTAGACCGATTTGTTTGTTGTCTTTGTTATTGTCAAGCGAATGAGCTCAAGCCTATGAAAAATAAAGAGAGTTGCTTGGAAAATTAGTAAAAATAAGAAACTGAACGACCATATCAACTTGACTTAAACCGTATATATTAATTACTAGCTATTACCCACGGCTTGGCCCACTTATATATATTTTCTCGTTGGAACGAGATGTTTTTCGGGATAATAAATTGTCGTCTAAGTCCAGACTTTAAATTATGCTCAAAAATAAAATAGTTTCAATTTATTAGTTCTCGTCGATGTAAAATAAATAAACAAACTAATACATTTTCACATTTATAATATTAGTATGGATGTACCTATCTACCATGGTAAGTGTTCTAAAGAACGTATTCCCTTATACCACCCTCTCCCTTCAGTCAGAACCACGCGTGCAGGGCTGCGATCATTATTCCAGTGGTGAGAACATTTCTTCGCGTAATAGACATTTCAGAAACTCCTACCTCTGTCGCACCATTATAAAGTGGAACGCCTTGCCGGCACATGTGTTTCTTCTTACAAAATAGGATCCCTCAAACGGAGCATGAAGAAGCACTGCTGTCTAGTTTTCGGTCAGTTGCCGTTGCAATTTGGGCTCCTCTTTTCGCTTTCCATCAGTCGAAGCGGAGCCACTATACAAAAAATGGGGTGTGGCTGTGTCATAGACACGGGCGTGTGTTGCACGTGAATAGGTACGTTATAAGCACTAAAATTATCTCAATGGCAGCGCTTCTCCCCGCACGCGATGTTCCATAGTCCTTACTTAGCGTAATAAATTTTTTGATCCTTCATCTATCCAGTGGTGGGATTGAATTTTGATTGGAGAAGATAGATTTGTAGCTGCAACACCAAACTGTGTCCCCCGATATTGTTATCGTTCGTTTTTTTTGAATTACCTCCGTATGGAAGCAATTTTGAATAAGTATTCACGTAAAAAAAAAAACGCTAAGGATATTTAGCAACTTTTTTTAACTCCATTCGTGGGAGGCAAGATAAACACTTGTGATCTTAAGTGGGTGTGGGTAACCATTTTGCACTTACACTTTGTTATTCTTGTGATAAGTGTATGAAAACATAAACAAGGCAAAATCGCACGTCAATTCCATTTTACATAAAATTTGCCTCAATACCCATCTCCCTACGACTAGCAATAAACCATCTTTCGTACATTACATTACGTTATTCCCAACGTTAGCAAATACGATTACTTCGAAGTAATTCCATGAAATTCGTCGAACTTGAAGAATATTGGAGTGGCTTTGAACTGGGGAGAATACACAAACGGAATGCACGATGAAAATTTTGCAGTTCAAATATAAAGTTTCAAAATTTCCTCGTCGCGAATACTCGGTAGGTATATCTTGAAGTTCAAGCATCTCAGACACTCGTCAAATAATTGATTTATATAATCAAACTAGAGCTCGTCAATAAATTAGTTAGTAAAAAGGCTCTGGCGAGAGAGAGGCAGTGTTTTTTTTTAAGTGAAAACTTCTTTAGCGACTTTGTGCACTATATGGGATGGGTTAAAAATGTTAATCTCGCGTCAGGACACGTGACCTGATCGAAAATTAGTAAGACGGAGGGAGAGTAGGTCGCCCGCGCGGCGTAGGAGAGGAAGTAATATCCCCCTCTCTATCTACCGCGCGGCGAAAATGTATGCCTGCTCCTGCTGTTTATTTTTAATGTAATTGTCATAATTGTGTACGATACGATTCCCACATAGGACAAACATTTGTGTGCATGAACATGTCTGTTTGTCTTGGTCTGGGTGTTTTCTATATATCATAAGTATGTATTAACAAAAAAAAAATGTATTTACATAATGTTTATCAGTTGTCTAGTACCCATAACACAAGCTTCGCTTACTTTGGGGCTAGATGGCGCTGTGTAATTTGTCTGACAATATAAATAAATAAAATAAATAAAAAAATAAATATTAAATATTGCACAACTTTAATGTTCAAGTTTTTACTTTTGCCGGCACTCCCGGAGTGCAACCCGTTTTTTAGTGTTCCGTACCCAAAGGGTAAAAAGAACCCTATTACTAAGGCTCCGCTGTCCGTCCGTCCGTCTGTCACCAGGCTGTATCTCATGAACCGTGATAGTTAGACAGTTGATATTTTCACAGATGATGTATTTCTGTTGCCGCTATAACAACAAATACTAAAAAACAGAATAAAATAAATATTTAAGGGGGCTCCCATACAACGAACAAGATTTTGTTGCTCATTTTTGCTCGCAATTGATAGCGGTAATAGGTAGACGCTTGGAATACTCACATAATATTTGGTTATAGGTATATTCACTTTAAAAATAAATAATTAAATAAAAATAAAACAAATATTTAAGGGGGGCTCCCATACAACGAACGTGTTTTTTTTGCCGTTTATATAGATAATGGTACGGAACCCTTCGTGCGCGAGTCCGACTCGCACTTGGCCGGTTTTTATGCTACGTCGGATGGCAGATACGCATGGGACCCGCCTGATGTGCATGCAGTTACCGTAACCATATTAACGCTCGCAACATGAAATATAGCTCGCGCGCCGCCATGCCGCTGCCAACGTAGCAACTCCTTCCTTCCTGGTGACCTCACTCACTCGCAGGAACACAACAACCCAACCCAAGGGAATTGTTATTTCCCTAGTCGGGCAGCTTACAGCTTAGCAGTTAAAGTTATAAAAATAATTTAAACTGCTTTACAAAAAAAAAAGAATGTTTATCTATGATATTGAATGTTGTCTAGTACACATAACACAAGCTTTGCACTTAATTTGGGACTAGATGGCGATGTGTAAATTGTCCAGAAATATTTATTTATTTATAATTACTTAAACTAAGATGACGTGTGCGACGTCGAACAAACTTTTTCAGGTGGAGGGGAGGTGATGACGATACGAGAGAGTAGCAGGGAGTATCCACATTGTACGTAAGTACTATTTCTAATACTGTGTTATCCTAGTTTATAAACACTGTAGCGAAAGCGGAGAGAATTAGGCGGTGATGGAAGAATAAAAGAAAAAAATCGAGTGCGAGTCGGACTCGCGCACGAAGGGTTCCGTACCATTATCTACAAAACTGACAAAAAAATCACGTTTGTTGTATGGGAGTTCCTTAAATATTTATTTTATTCTGTTTTTTAGTATTTGTTGTTGTAGCGGCAACAGAAATACATCATCTGTTAAAATTTCAACTGTCTAGTTAGACAGTTGAAATTTTGCTGTATCTCATGAACCGTGATAGTTATCACGCTTCATGAGATACAGCTTGGTGACAGACGGACGGACGGACGGACAGCGGAGCCTTAGTAATAGGGTTCCTTTTTGCCCTTTGGGTACGGAACCCTAAAAATAATTTAAATTATTATATTGTGGTCACAACAGTTCGTCTCGTTCGTACATTTTTACCCGACTACGGCGAAGCAAAAAGGAGGGTTATGATTCTGACCTGTATGTATGTATGTAAGTATGTATGTATGTATGTATGTGGCTATGGATGTTCATCTGTTCCCTCATAACTTCTAAAATAGTTATCATAATTAGACAAATAAGGTGTCGTTGGAAACCTCTGGATCGTCCGCTGGTTATAGGCTACATGACGTCACGTTAAAATTGCTACAGCGCCCTCTAGGGGACATAAAGTAAAGAAGTAAAAAAAATTTTTTTCTTGACGGTGTCGTGTGGGATATCAAATGAAAGAGCTTTGTTAGCACATTTCAAATATATAAATATTATTAGCTGTTGCTCACAGGTTTGCTTGCAATCACCTGATAATTGCAAGAATTTATAAATTCAGGCATCAAATGTAATAAAAACCAAACATGTGTAACAATAACAACATAGGCTGGGAGTACCACCACGTTACACGTTACACACGAATTCACATAACTCCAAAATAAGTTAAATAAAAATAAAGTCCTTTCATTGGGTATCTCGATATTACATATTATATGTATGGCAAGAGTATAATCATAGTACGTAGTACTATTACTTATACTGTCATCATAGATTGTCCAAATGGATAAATTAGAATGTGGTACGAGCCGAGGCGGATTTGTAGTCTTGGCCGCCCTAGGCCATGTCATCGACGCCCTAGGTCGGATCTTGGTACTTATTAGCACACTCCTTATACCTTATTTTATAGTATATTGGTTCTTATTTATAAACTTCATACTTATATAATATAAATGTTCTCCCCAAAACCGCTATGGCCGTAAGTTGTAAGAAACCTTCCTGAATACCCTACTCCGGCCGCCCTTAACGTTTGGCCGCCCTAGGCCCGGGCATGTCAGCCTTAAGGAAAATATTGGGTACGAGTATGTAAGTACTCACACAGTCTTAACAACGTGTATTCAGCATACCGCGAGGTGTAATAAGCGGGCAATAAACAGTTTGTTTATTGCCCGCTTATTACACCTGAACCCACGACCTCTCAATGACCGGTCGAGTACTCTTCCAACTGAGCTACCAGGGAGGATTGTGTTGCTAACGAATTTTTGCATCTTATATATCTACTGTGTGAGTCACAGTGTGGAGGTCGTGGGTTCAAATCCCACCTAGCTGGGGCAGGTGATTTTTTCCATTTTTCAAAAAAATATTTATCTGGCAAGTTGGCCAAGACGACTATTTAAATAATAATAATCAAACTGTCTCATTTAAAGCCTCGGAATACTTTTACATATTTTTAATCATTTATTTACATATTCATAAAGCTCTTACACTTGTTAGCAAAGGGTGTGTTATTATATTTTATAATGAGTCGCAAAGGTAAAACGGTTTTTGAGGAGTTCCAAATCGCCTCAGGATGTTTTATGTAGAAATGAATTATGTATTTTTTCTCTCAACCACAATGTGCTCATTCTGCTTAGTTTTATTAATGCTTAGCATATTATACAATACATATGGCCTAAGAGACCGTAACTGTCAGATCTATGTCAATTTATAAAAGCTGAACGAGTCTTTAAGCATGCCTCTAATATAGGTAATATGCCAGATCAATCGAACACTGAGAAGTAGGTCAAATTTATCTTGCAAGATTTGATTATAGACGCCGAGACTAAATTAAAGCTTGGATAATGCGTCCAATTTATAATTTCAGCGAAAAATGCTATGCAATGGGGGGTCCTATTCCCCCTCCCCCATCCCGGGCTGCTGATGCGCCTAGGAAACACCATAACGTCGCATCCACTCGCTTGCCAAATAACGGCTAGTATATAATAGTTTAAGAATTGTATTTAGCTATGATTACATAGTCATTATTTATTTACATTGTGCTAAATATAACTGCCTCGCGAAACTTCGGTCTCCTTTGGGTATTCTGTGGTTGACTGGAAGAGATCCCTAATGGGATAAGTCCGCCATTGTACTAGTGATTAATATTGCATTATGTATTACTGTTATAGTGCAATAAAGATTTTACAAACAAACAAACAAACGGCTAAACAGCAAACAACAAACACCAGCGTGTGGATGGGTGTGTTGTTAGCTGTTTGTTGTTGTGTATCTGTTTGGTAAGCATATGTGTACAGTGTTTGCGGTAAACATAAAGCGTGTGGAGTAGTATTTCCTCCTCCCGAAGGAGATCGTGACTCCGATGCCATCCCCTGACTCAAAGACTGGTGTGTGTTCGCCTTTGTGTGTTTCAGACAACGTTTAAAATATTCGAAATAAAACATATTATACATCTTTCGGTTTGTTAAACGAATTTCTGTTTTCATTTCTACATATTTTATTATAAAATGTAGAAATTAATTATAACAAAACAAAGAGATTTATTACATTAAAATATGTGAAAATGAAACAGAAATTCAATAACTATGCCAACTTTAACAAAATATCGGTAGCCGGGCGTTAACTAAAATTTATAGCGAAAAGTTTTTCAGTTACACTCGCGCATATGCTAACCATTTTATACTGCTTATCCCGGCGAATTTATAGTTTATTAAAAGCTTTAAAAGGTATAAAAGTTGACTCAACGACATTTTCTATATAGACGGGGCATAGGCAAACATCACGGCAGTAAACAATGGTACAAAAGGCTTACTAAAAACCTATGCATTTATAAATGCAGTACATTAAGAAATGAAAAGAACGTGAACCTGCTTCCATTGTGGCAAGAAGAAAGCAAGGTAATTGCCATAGACAGACGCCATCTTTGAATAATATACCTTGCGTCATAGTCCGGCCAATTTAAACATTCGAGACTACATAAATTCCCACCAAGCTGAAAATTGGTGAAATAGTTCAAAATATAATTATACATAAAATTTGAAAGTTCCCCATCTTTCCCCTGTATGGAAAAAAAAATTCAAGTTAAAAGGTCAATAAAATGAGTTTTTCACGATTTTCAGCAAAACGGTAAGTTCATAAATATACTTTAGACAAAATTTTAGATCTTAAAATTATCTATAAAAAATGATCAATACTTTTTTTCCAACGAGCCACAGTTTCTGAGACATAACGATTCAAAAATTTGAAAAAGTTGAAATCGTCATAATATGCATGAGTACCCCACGTATATACATCTCTATAGTTGTAATATATGTTAAAATATTTTTCTATCGGTCATTGTACCTTACACTTATAATATAAAGTATACATAAGTTATAACTTTGAATATCAGGTAAAATGAAACCCAGTCCCATAATTTATACGCCATTATAACCTTGAGACAACATCTGTCCCCTGTTCAATTGTGTGCGTGGCTAGGGTCTTATGGGTCCCCGAGACGATCAAGTCCACTTGACAAGTCTCATGTGATTGAGGTTTCACTTGATGGGAGTCTAGCCCAATAGGAGCCCAAAAGGTGCCGTCAAGTCCGGTCAGCCACAGCCTTCCGATCTGTGCTCAAGGAAGTCGTCGCAATTCGTTGGTCGCAGTAATAAAAATGATTTCGAATGCTGATATGGCATTCTTTTTTTGTCAGATTACTCCTTACTTTTGACTTTCCATAGTACAGGAAAATCTCTCTAGAGAGATATTAATAATAGGACAAATTCACGCTTGGTACTAATGTCGGCGCTTCTCGCCAAGGCCACGTCTAGGTCCTGGTGGCCTACCGCCGAAGCTCAAGCCGATTACCATCGGATTTTTTGATTGCGAATATCAAATTCCAGCATAGATTTATGGTACTTATGTTTAACTTAGCTAATAGATTCCCTAGAACTCTACAGAATAAGCTAAAGATGTTTGTCAAAAACGTAAGACCACACGTTCAAGTGTGGCTTGGTTATCAGCTAGACCCTAGACTAGGGTTGGAAGCTGGTCAACAATTCATTAGAACCAGTCCAAACTTTACTTCCACCTGCGCCGGAAAAACTACTGAACACATTTTTTTGCAACTGCAAAAAGGGGTGCAGTGCTAAATGTGGTTGCAAAAAAGTCGGACTGTTATGTTCTCTGGCATGTACACATTGTCAAGGCCGGTCGTGCTCTAATATTGAATCACCAACAGTGGAGGAGCCGTTTGATTCCAACGAGGCGACATGCGATACATCGCTATTAACGCAGTTTACATGCACTCAGGCTGAAGATGATGAAGAAGAAGAACAAGACGAACAAGAACAAAAAGAACAAGGAGATGAATTTGAAAGTTACGACTCGGACGATTAAATTTCACTACTATTTTTTAACTTAAATTGCTATTTTTTTTTACTTTTTATCTTTTCAATCTCTGCTAATATCCATTATTTTGCAATAGTTTCAAATTAAACAGGATCACAACTGACCCGTGGAATAGGCCTACTGGGGAAACCACGTTAAAAAAACGCGCTAAGTACACTACCTCATAGGTGGCGTGGAAACGTGGCGTACTCACTCATGCATATTATGACGATTACAACTTTTACAAATTTTTGAATCGTTATATCTCAGAAACTGTGTATCATCGTTATATCAGAAATAATTTTATGATCTACAATTTTGTCTAAAGTGTATTCATGATAAAACTTACCGTTTTGCTGAAAATCGTGAAAATCTCATTTTTTTACCTTTGAACTTGAATATTTTTTTTTCTATACAGTGGAAAGATGGGGAACTTTCAAATTTTATTTATAATTATATTTTGAACAATTTCACCAATTTTCAGCTTGGTGGGAATGTATGTAAACTTACGCTTATTTTTTGGTCTAATTTGACCGGACTATCACTCAGACAGCTGAGACGAATCGAATGACCAGTATCATGTAAATGTTTCGGGGTGTAAGTGGTTCACCAACATCTTTGAACCAAAGCCAACTTCACCTGCATGCGGTGCACCCTTCTGAGTGACAAACGAAGCTCTGGCGAAAAGAGAGGTAGAGAGCGTAATTGTAAGCTATTCGACTGGGGAATGTACCTTCACCTCACAGAATACCGCAGCCAAATAACAATTCCCTTGAGGGTTGTTGTGTTCCTGCGAGTGAGTGTGGTCACCAGTTATATATAATTTAAATTTAGGCGTTAATATGGCTACGGTAGCCGCTTCACATCAGGCGGGCCGTGTGCTTGTCTGCCACCCGAAGTAGTATAAAAAAAAATCGATAACACGTAATATAGCGGAATCCGTCAAGCGGTTTAGGTTGTAGAACGTACCAAAGAAATATACTTACATATTTACATGTACACTCCAAAAACATAACCCTCCTTTCTTCGACAGTCGGGTAAAAAGTAACGCCATCTATATTACCTAAAAATATAGACTCTGTCTTCCTCGAGAGCTATCTTTGTCCATTCCAAATTTCATTCAAATAGGATAAGTACTCGTGATAAGTAACAAACAGACAGACACACTATCACATAAATTTATTAGTACTAGATAGGCTGTGCCTGCTAGCTTGTTATATATTCGAATACTATAAACTTAGTATTCGAGGTTTCCGAGTTTTTCGAATAGTATAAAATTTCATATTAAACAACAAGTAAAATGATACCAACAAAATTTGCAACAAACAGGCCGACACACTTTTATATTTATTAAAATAGTATGAATTGGAAAAACGTCCAGCAAAACATTTATATATTTATATTAACAAGTGAAGTTGGAAATATATGCTTAATTCCCTCTTGTTTAAGGTTTAAAATCCAATTTGATGGCATACATAAATTGCGAAAAGCCGTAGAAAACAAAATGTAATATTCAAAGAAGGTCGGACACTGGGCGAAGAATCCTCTTTTATGTAGAGGAGCGTAAAAAGTAGTCTTCATTGGAGGCATTCTTTTGTAATCAAGTCACGGAACCAACCAAATTGGGTCAAAAGAGTGTTTGATAGAACTTACAGATACTTAGTAAACGAATACTTATGTCCGTTTCATTCACTCTTAGTATATGTTACGGCTAAAGGTAGGTGTGAACATAAACTTAAGTTTAGTAGTGTTTAGTAGTGTAATACTTAATAGGTAGATGGCGCCACACAGCGACTTGACAGCAGCAAAATATAAAATGCAAAAATTCGTCACCAACACAAACCTTCCTGGTAGGTCAGTTGGAAGAGCGCTCAACCGGTCATCGATACGTCGTGCGTTCAAATCCCACCTAGACGGGGTAGGTGATTTATTCCAATTTTAAAATATTTATATCTCAAGTTTTGCCGGCTAAACTTAGGTTTATTTTCGAGAAACTTGTTACTTTTTTCTGTCTTTAGCCAGCTAAAGTTGTAACCATTGGCTAAAAATGTAGAAGCAATATAATTAACGGATTATCGACTTTGTATGTATATTACTTGTATGCGACATACTTCATGGGCGAGTCCGACTCGCACTTAGTCGCTTTTTTCTGTTTATGGCAACAAACCCTCATTTTTTTATACTTACATTATTCATTATGTTGCCATAAACAGATAAAAAGGTTTTTTTTTATGTATGGGCAAGGGGCAAACGATCATGCGGATGTAAAGCAATCACCACCGCGCCTACAAAACAGCGACGCCAAGGGCTCGCCGAATCGTAGCCAGCCTTTTACGGGAAACCTAGTCTGTTCTTGAATACTCCCATGTCGTAATTGTTCGGAAATACCGCTGAGGGAAGTTCATTCCACAATTTCACAGTTTGTGGTATAAAATGTCTTAGGAAACGTACTTTGGTAGATTACCAAATATCAAGATGTTATGGAAGGAATTTAAATTTATGGCGTACGATATTGTATTGTACAATAGTGGAACTCAGCGGTAGGTATCAAAATATATGTAAATTCGCCGTTGAAGGAAGTTGATTCCACAATATCATCGTTCGTTAATCGTGGTATAGT
Organism: Hypsopygia costalis; assembly: GCA_937001555.2. Taxonomy (NCBI): domain Eukaryota; kingdom Metazoa; phylum Arthropoda; class Insecta; order Lepidoptera; family Pyralidae; genus Hypsopygia; species Hypsopygia costalis. Next base: position 16,332,699 of record OW443334.2, on the reverse strand, counting down.
ATCTTAAAAAAACCGGCCAAGTGCGAGTCGAACTCGCGCACGAAGGGATCCATACCATTATCTATAAAAACGGCAAAAAACATTATGTCTGTTGTATGGGAGTCCCCTTTAAATATTTGTTTTATTTTAATTTAATTATTTATTTTTAAAATGAATATATAACTAAATATTCTGAGAATATTTCAAGCGTCTACCTGTTGCCTTTATCAATATCAAGCAAAAATGAGCAAAAAAACATCACGTTTGTTGTATGGGAGCCCCCTTAAATATTTATTTTATTCTGTTTTTTTAGTATTTGTTGTTATAGCGGCAACAGAAATACATTATCTCTGAAAATTTCAACTGTCTAACTACGGTTCATTGAGATACAGCCTGGTGACAGACGGACGGACTGACAGCGGAGTCTCAGTAATAGCCAATAGGGTTTTACCCTTTGGGTACGAAACCCCAAAAACGAACTGTAATATAGTACTTTCTTGTATTTATATAAAAATCACGTATGTATACGATGTTTATCCGCGATTAACTCTGGAACTACCAGACCTATCATAATGAAATTTTGCACATATGTGTAATTTGGTCCACCTTAAAAGACAAGGAAGATTTATCTAATTCATCCCGGATGTAAGTTTTTATGCAAGTCCACACAGACGAAGTCACGGGCACCTGTTAGTATTATATTATACATAGACATCTTTAAAAATAAAATTGTAGAGTCTGTTTTGCGTTTCCGGGGTCGTCTTTGGGGCAGCTAATCCAATTTTAATTGATTTTCACTGGCGCAGCTGGCAGGTAAAAAAGTTTATGGGGTACTTTTTACCCCGGAAATATTAAAGTGTATTCTGTATGAAAAAAAAAACCATAGTACCTATATCGACTGAAATCATTAGTAGTTATAAAACTGGACCTCCATATTTTTTTTACAGTGTGTACTTTATTAATTCCATATCAGTACGTATGCCACATAATAGATGGCGCTGTTACAAAAATGTATCACGCTATGGTTTCGTTTTACTAGTATCTATAAAAATAAGGTGAGACATTGTCTCGTCCACTCTTTCTTGAAGAATTCCCATTTTTTGCAAGTCCGTACAGTATACTGTATTGACCGATTTATTTATTAGTATAAAAAAATATAATACCTATCCTAGCGAAAGTCAAAGTAGCGAATATCCGTTAGTCTTGTGCTTAATCGGACACTCTTAAGTGCGCACTCTAATAGTACAGTCCGATTAATGTACTAGTACACCTTATTAGTACTATTAGTACCTATTAGTACTCAGAAATTTAGCCGACAATATAATCATGTGATCAATGTAAATTTGGTAATTACAAGCACTATAAAGCGCTGTATAAGATTTTATATGAATAAAACACGGCGCTGAAAGCGATTCATACCAGTGCAGGGCGCTTACCTCCTATCTCGCTTACTCTTACGATAACATTGCGAGACGCTTTATTGTTTGTCTCTCGGACAGACCACAGTGTTTCGGGCTTGGATAACCTAGTACACTGTACGAGTGTACGAATAGTCCGATTAGTCCGAATAAGAGTTCGCGTTCGGTAACGTTTCTTTTAGTACAGTGTCAAGTACCGTCACCTATTAGTACATCGTACATGTACTACTCAAGACTAATATCCGTCAAATGTGAGTCAGACAGACATACATTACATTAATTGTTACATACCTCCGTCCGTATCCGTAATGCCTTACGTACCTACTATGTTTTAATAGTTCAGTAAAAATAAAACAGGTTTCTTTCTTGTATAACGACTCCCTTTAATTTTTAACTTTATTTTATTTTTAGTATTTATTTTTGCCGCCATAGCTAATACGTAAACGGTAAAAAAATCCAATGTCTTGCTATTGCGGTTCAAGAGATAGAGCCATGCGTGTTAAAAGCGTTAAAAACACGTTATTTGTATAGGGAGCTCAATTTATTTTTAGCATTTTGTTGTTATAGCGGCCATAGTAATACATAATGGGTGAAAATTTTAAGTATCTAGCTATTTCGGTGCAAGAGATAGATAGAGCCCTGTGAGGTTTAAACGTTCTTGCCTGTGATACTTGGACGTACAGAAAGACAGCGAAGTCTCACAAATAGGGTTCCGTTGGCACTCTTTGGGCACGAGATCCTAAAAATAAATATTTTTCTCTCGAACACTCGTTCTGGTCGTTATGCAATCTATACAATGGGCTACTACTACAAATAAATGTTTTTATTGATCGATTTTTATAAATATTTATTATTGCGAATTCGGAAAATAGTCTAGAAATGAAATAAGTGTAATAGGGGTGTAATAAGTGGCTGACTATCATCTCAGGAGCTAAAGCCAACTTCACCTGCACGTAGTACACCCTGTAATCGCCAACCCGCCTGGCCAGCGTGACGACTTAAGGGCATTGTTCTTCAATGTATACAAACCTAAGCATTGGGACAGACTTATATCCAGCAGTGGGTTATACTTATATAGCAGATATAGGTTGATGACGATGATGATAAGCGCTAATTGATTTGAAATTAATTGCTTAAACTAAAAAGAAAAAAAAAACATAAAATACAACAAGGACACTTGTTTAAATTAATTTGAACTGTTTGTTCCATAAAATAATAAAAAAACGTTTTTTTCCAAATATCAACGAGTTTTCGGCCATTTTGCGCGATGTACCTTTCGTGTGTCTGTACCTGGCGATTGACCCTGCGGTTTAACGAATGCATTAAAAAAATTGATCTATATTTGTTCTATCGATATACATATAACACGTAATTTGTTCCGTTTTAGTTTTTACGAAAATTTAATTCAACTGTAACGGTTAGCCAGCGATGTACTTTTAAATTATAGTCTTTGGGTAAATAAAATCTACCTAGGCGATTAGTTCTATGTCAACTCTAATTACATATTTAATTTTTACTCGTTAAATTCGTTACATCATCAAAATAAACAATATAAATAAAATAAACCTAGCGATGTACTTATATGTAAATTTATTTCACTCGCTCGGTATTGGGATAAATTTATGTCTACATGAAGATTATAAATTAATAGTTTTGGTTATTATTATTATTTTAATTTTTGTAATATGTGTTGCAGTTCCCAAATTATGAACCAAAGTTCTTCCTTCTATCAAATGTAATTCATATGCGGCACATGAAGAAGTCCGCATTCGTTAAACCGCAGAAATAATTAGTTCTTTATTATTTATTAGGCACAATTAAAATAATAATAACCAGTCCGCAGGGCAGCTTGTGTGGCGAGCTGTTGTGTGAGTAGCGACACCACGGACCCGAGTCTCCAGAGAGTCGGTCAGGGCCTTCGTATCCGACGTGTCTTCATCGGTCGGAGTGTAAACACAAGAAGGCCCGCAGGACTCTCAGCTCTGGCTTGCCTTCATTGGCCGTCCAGAGAGGAGCCGCTAGAGCTATATGCTCCAGGGCTGGAAGTGTTAAAGGGCATCACACCGCGAGTAACTTCGGAGAAAGCGCAACACACCTCTCGACATCCCTGAGTCACTCACACCGGTGTTGCCCCCGGCCGTTTTCCTGGCATTTCGGGGGCCCATCTAGTGAGTGGATAGCCACCGCCTGCCGCAAATAACTAGCAATAAAAGCAGTTTTGGCAGGCGTCCGTCCCTCTTCTGTAATAGCCCGGTATTAAGTTCAGCCAGATCTCATCTCCATAGCCCATTTATTTTCCATCACACTTCGCAATAGTCTCAACGCCTGCCGAGACCTGGTCATGGGTATGTCGTTCCATTGACATATCCTGGAGCGGGTCACGGCGGGCGTACAACATTACATCAAACTTCTCAAAGGGGCCTCTACGCGTTGGATCCATATCCACGTGCATGCCTATCATATGACCGGGCTTGACTCGTGATTAAAAAGAGATACATAATAACCAAAACTACTTAATTTATAATCTTCATGTAGACATAAATTTATCCCAATACCGAGCGAGTGAAATATATTTACCTAGAAGTAAATCGCTAGATTTCATTTTATATAGATTGTTTATTTTGATGATGTAACGAATTTAACGAGTAAAAATTAAATATGTAATTAGAGTTGACATAGAACTAATCGCCTAGGTAGATTTTATTTACCCAAAGACTATAATTTAAAAGTACATCGCTGGCTAACCGTTACAGTTGAAGTAAATTTTCGTAAAAACTAAAACGGAACAAATTACGTGTTCTATGTATATCGATAGAACAAATATAGATCAAATTTTTAGTGCATTCGTTAATATTCTGCAGGGTATGGTCAATCGCCAGGTACAAACACACGTACCTTTCTTGCCAAATTCCCCCATCACAAAACAAAATCACAACAACGAGCTGACTATATAAACTAAATATTGATACTACATTTATGTCTCAAAAACTAATCGTTTTGTAATTATTTAGGTAAGATGATATAGATTATTTCGGTACACATATTTCTGACATGATTTCTGACCCTTATATTTCGGCCCGAAAGACGTTTCACGTCTTATAAGCAAAATCGTTGATTACAGCTATTAATAATTACCTACCTTGAATTAGCTACGCGTTACAAGCACACGTTCATTAGTCAAACATTATTATTACTGAACGTTACATCTTACGTACAGCTTACAAATATTCCCTGCCTGTACAAACACAGTTAGCTGAAGGTTTAATTAAACACCTTAGATACACAGTAGACGAACTTAAATAGTATTATGACAACTTAGATGCCCGAAATCGACGCACTCGCGCAGACGGACGCTGTTGCTAGGAGATCCTAAGGTTAAAACTTTGAGGTTTTAAGGTTGAGACTTAAAAAAATGGTACAATATCATACGATGTACGCTATGATACATAAAAAACCATCCATTGCGGCTACATAATACTTCGGATAATATTATCTCAAGTGGATTTCACGATTGTAAAGGTTATACAAAAAAATTAAGTATTAATTGCCCGGAAACAGCAATGGAACCGTCAGCAGCATTTCTAAATCTGTGCAATTGTTATCGTATGTTACATATTACGTCAAATTGCCAATATAATACAGTCATTATAATAAAAGTACCTGCTACAAGTCCAAAAAACACATCGATGATGGTGTATGAATATGTCGCTGCGTATTGAAAATGGGGCATATACACGTAGCTAGCAACAGTTAGCAACTGTTAGTATCGCCCTAATTTGTTTAATGTAGTAGATGTGACGTTAAAGTAGACCAAAATAGCCGGATATGTAATTTTAATTGCCCAAAAATGTTGACATACTGGTCTATAACTCTACTGTGTCAGATACATTAAAGGCATGAATATGTTTGTACATACGTGTTATGGGGAGATAAGAAAAGCTTAATTTCAACCTGTTATTGTAACTTGTAAGCTAATTAATTTGTACTCGTAGGTACGAGTATGTTGTTATTGGTATAGGGAAATTAGAGGTATACGTTTGTACGTGAGAACAATATAGAATATGTCAAAATTAACCCTTCATACTATAGAGATATTGGAGAGTAAGCTCGGTGAACGGTTAGTAAATTTATACTTCCATTTTTCATACAATCAAAACCTCAATTGAATGATAGATAATTGTAACTAATGTTAATCCTTTAAATTTAAAAATTATTATTAACAAAGAGATCGATATACGCACTTGACCGGGCTGGGCTGCTATTGCAAAGCTTTAGCACATCCTCAATGCGGATATGACCCAATCTTTCAATCTTTCAAGAAGTCTTCAATTAGTGAGTTCTCCCCGCTATGACCTACGGCGCAGAGACTTGAACACTGACCTTCTGCGTTGGGCTTGTTCACAGATTATTAGTCGCATAGCGAGCGATATAGCCTGGCCGTATAGTTTCCGGCAGACTAGAATAGAATCACTCCGTCTCTTCCCGTGGATATCGTACAAGGCGACTATGGGAAATACATTATAAAACATCGATCAGGCCTCCCCAACCCGTCTGGCAAGCGTGGAGAGTGTAGGCCAAATCCTCCTTCTCCTGTAGTGGAGACTAAAATGACCTGATGATGATGATGATGATGAGCGATAGAGAGAACTATGCTTTGGGTTTCTAAATTCTACGGATAACCAACGTTTTGGACAAAGCTGTCAGAGTCAGCTAGATGAAGTGGCAATAGGTTGGTCACGTCAGCGATGGCAAATATGTACATACTAAATGTACCCCACCTCTTTATATTTTAATGTGTGTGATACGAACAGAGTTTTATCTTATTTTAAATTACTATAGAGATTGTAAGAAGAATCAACAGCCCCATACATTTTATTCTATAGTTAGTAAGCATGAATGTTTTGTATATTTTATGTGGGACAGTTCCACACATTCCGACTGCTGTCTCTTGTGTAGCCAGGTCCAATAAAATGGACGGTAAGGTTCACTGCAGAGTGCAGTTCCAATGGCAAAACTACTAGCTATACAACTTCTGATTCGGAGGGAAAGCAGGACATCACTCGACATTAGTACTTTGGAATTTCTTTTCCTAGTTGGCAATGTGAAATGCAACTGCCGAAATGCATACACAGGTAAAAATAAATAAATAAAAAACAAAAAAAGAATGCTGTTCGTCTTCTGAGGTACCTTATATATTTATTTTCCTAGATTTCTTCTATGTATTATCGGCTAGCAATTGTTTTTTTTTCTACGTATAGAGTTGACACTATTGGGAACCTAAAATTGTGCCGTATATCTTTTACATATCATTTTTGGGGTGTAAGTGGTTCATTATCACCTTTGAGTCAAAGTCAACCTCACTTGCATGTAGTGCACCCTCCTGACTGACAGAGGCAATGGCAAAAGAGCAGGCACAGCGTATTTGTATACTGCCCGACTGGGGAAGGCCTCGGGGGGTGACGATGCGTGAGCGTCATTTCATGTTGCTCATATTTATATGGCTACGGTGACTGCTTTACATTAGGCGGAGCATCTGGTTGTTTTCCACGCGACCCGACATTATATAAAAAAATGTTTCCAATAAATCATATAATATGCACAAATGTCAAATGCTTATATGGCATTTAACGTCCCGGCCTTTTATCAAATGGCCAGCAGGGCTATATTTTCCACTGGGCCCTCTGGGCCCGTGACTAGGGTCCCGCTGTTGATGAAGCCCCCTGCCCCCTTACCACCATCTCTTATTGCGATTCAATAACTGAATAGAATGCTTATTCATACCAATGAATAAACGACTCTATTTCAAATGGAATAGAGTCGCTTATTCATTCAATTATTGAATCGCAATAAGACATGGTGGTAAGGGGGCTGGTTCCTAACAGATCACCAACCGACATCACTAGTAAGTATTGTACCATTGGCAGTTGGGCAAAACTATATAAGGCATCCTGAATAAATCTAGATTGTTTATCTACTGGTCCTAGCTGAAAATCAGTGCCGAGTCTGTTACAGATTTTGGACTTTTTGCTGATCTGGGTCTAATTTGCAACATTGCACAGTACTTTAATTTTATTTATCTTATCTATTATCTGTTTTGTTACACTTGTTTATACAAACAGTGCTGTGTAATGAGCAATAAATGTTTTTCTTTCTTTCTTCTCTTTTTTACTCCTTTTGCTTGATTTAAGAAAATAGTGTTTTGTTATAGTCAAGTGGGTAGAGGAGGGGGCGGGATGTCATCCTAAAATGCCCAAAGCCTCCGATAAGTTAAAGTCGGCCTTATATGCCCCGTGTACTTAATCTAAATTCGCCTTAAAAAGTGGCGTGAAATTTTATGAACATATACAAGTAAAATGTTTATATCGCTTATTCCCAACAGACCTGTGAGATGAAGATATGAATAAAACTCAACAGTAAAGTAAAACGTTAATTCGAGAGAAACTTAAGTGCCGATAACTTAAATTTATCTGCTATTTTATGACTCTCTCTTGCGACGCTCTTTACGGTTCACTAAAATTGGGAATTTACTGACTAAAACAAAAAAATATATTATAGTTGTTTATAGACAAAATTATAGAAGTGTATTTTCATTAAAAAAATAAAAAATATCTTTATCCTAAAAGATAAAAGAGGAGTGTTATACTATTAATTTCAGCTCAAAACTGAATATTTTTTATACAACTACGATGGCAAATATCTAAATAACAGTTCTGTTGTCTTGATTTGAGCATAGGCATTGGGGTGTAAGTTACTCACCACGATATTTAGAGCCAAAGCCAACTTTACCTGGTTGTGGTTGACCCTGACTACTAGCGAAAAAGGGTTTGGCGAAATAAAGGTAGGGCACAATGTATTTGTAAGCATATCATCACATACCTTCCTGGTAGCTCAGTTGGAAGAGCACTCGACCAGTCATCGAGAGGTCGTGGGTTCAAATCCTTGGCGGGAGGTGTTTTTTTTTTTTTTTTTTTAATATGTATTTATAATATTCTGGCAAGTTGGTCGAAATCAACTATTTAAATAATAATTATTTAATACGGTTGACGTTGCCTTGAGTGATTAATTAGACTGACACCGGCAACGATACCATGGAGCTCCTAATAAAAGATAATATAAGTATGTGGTATTATATAGCACTTAATGTAATATTGAACTAGTACGTCCTCCGGCCATGCCATGACCTACAGTGCTCTAATGGACCGTATCCGGAACGTAGAAATTCGACGGAGAACCAAAGTTATCCACATAGCTCTCAGAGTCAGTAGGCTAAAGTGGTAGTCTGCCGAGTCAGTGCTGGCAGATGGAGGAGGAAAGTAAGTAGATCGTAGACCTCGCAAGGGGCGTGACGCGTCGGACGCTCCCCCTCTAGATGGACCGATGACTCCAATGGATCGGCCGGAAGCGGCTGGATACGGAAAGCGAAGGATCGCATAAGGACGCTTTAGGGAAGTGAATATATACAGACTGATGATGATGAATTTAATTTTATAAGTATATGTAGATGCCATAATATATAATCTAATAACGGCAATATGATTTTATTGCCGAGTGATCGATTAACCGAGCGGGAGCGTCTCTATCCGTCAAATACCCGATATAAAGCCGCGGCGCCGTTCATTCGCCTTGAAAAATATTAAAAAGGGGTTTAAAATGCCTGTTTGCAAAATTAAGTGATGTAGATAAAATGTTTCTACCTCAAGTCATGCAAAGAATAGAATTACATTTCACTGGCTACCGTTATTTTGGTGAAAAATAAAATTAGGTAAAAATTATTTGTATGCATTTTACGAACAGAAACGTCGTTTTTCAATCATCACTCAACCAAGTTTCTCATTTTATCTTTTAGTGTATAGCCGACCAATAACATTTTTTTTTCTTCGCTTTATTTCTTTATTTGCTATTGTTTTCTTTTTTTATTTGTAAATGCATGAACCGATAATAAAATTTGTCCAATGCGTTGTCAATTGAGTATGTGCTCCGGCTCACGAGTGTTGGCGCCATCTTTTTGACGTGATAACGTCTTATGAATTGATGAACATCGGCTGCACGCACGAAAAAGCATAACTCATTGTCACGTTCCGCCTGAGCCGAGCGTGTAAGCGAGAACGCGGAACAAGCAATAGAGAGACACGATCGGCCTAAGCGTTCGGCTTGTGACGCACCTATCTCTCTTCTACTCCATCGGCCGATGTTTTCATAGGACGTTATCACTTAAAATTATCGTTTGTAAACCGACTTTACAGATAAACATTTTTTTTGTTTTACCTACTGGCCGTTCATTACACAAGAGTGTAAGGGGCTCATGACCATCCATAGAACCAAAGCTAAACTCGCCTGCAAATGCTGCCTGCTTTGGCGAAAAGAGAGATAGAGCGCCCGACTACCTGCACCTCACAGCATACCGCTGCAGCCAAATAACAATACCCTGAACACATTTCAGTCTTTTCATTGTTGTGTTCCTGCGAATAAATGAGGTGACCAGTTAGGAGATCTGCATTAGCAGCGGGAGTGTCAGCACGCAAGCAATTTTCATTTTTTAATTATAATGGGTACGATAACCGTTTTACATCAGGGGGCCATATATTTATTTAGCGTTCGACGTAGTATGAACAAAACACTTACAACTACACATTTTTTATACCACTAAGTTGACAAGCCGTATGCTTGTTGCCCGCCTGATGGAAAGCAGTTACTGTAGCCTATGGACGCCTGTAACATCAGAGGCATCAAATGAGCGTTGCCGATCCTGAAATCCATTCACGCCCGGTTTGAAGAACTGCATGGCAGTAGTCTCCTGGGAAGTTCCACACTTGACAGTGCGCGGAAGAAAACATGTTTGAAATCGCACAGTACGTGGCCATTTCGGTTTCAATGTGTGAGGTTGAGTTTACCTTATATATAAACTGTTAACACAATTGGCGTTTCCTATCGCATCCTTGTCATAATGTCGTCCTGAACGGTCATGAAGATGAATCGTCCAAGTTCGCCGGCGATTGGACGCAGTGGGCGTTCATTTCGCATTCCATCCTCGAGTATGAACTAAGACATTAAAGAGCCCCGCCATGTTGCCCGCGTGGAATACATTCCTCGCAAATTTTGTACACTACTTTTGCTTTTCCTATGTGCATTATTAGGTAAAGTGTGCATGAAATTAAGTATAGCTCTTTATTGTTTAAACTTATAAGATGGACAAATACGTACCCGCGTCTCCCGTGATAATTTTAAAAAATCCGACCTGTATGCCGAATTTCAACCGGGAGCCCTACCGCCGAAGCTGAAGCCGATTACCCAAGAATTTTTTGATTCGAAAAATAGGTGTTATGTTTTAATTATTGACAAATATCTTCAGCTTTAGCGGTAGAGTTACTGAGTTTCTACCGGCTAATACAAACACAATTACCACTAATTTAGGGCCAAGTTTGTTTTTTGCTATCAAAGATTTGGATGGTATTATATTATGATAGATGTTTCAATAAAATAACTATGTCGGTCATTATATTTTAATAATAAGTTTATTAAAATATAATGACCGACGCCATGTTTACTGAACCACACCAAAGAACATAGAATATCTCCATATTAATAATTCGTCCTCTACCAAGGCTTTTACTGAGATATCGCTGAATTTGGCTAGCCTCTCTTGGAAAGCCAATCTAATTACTTATATGTTCGATTTATAGCTGGCTTAGGATACCACCCGAATTCAGAATCAAAATTCATATAAACAAATATACCTATCCCTACCTCGTCAACCGCTCTTCATCACACTGCTAGGACACGGGTCTCCCCTTCAATTGAACGGGTTTCGAGCTATAGTATACTATCTCGCTGCTCATCTGCGGGTTGGCGGAGACCAGTGTTTTTTAGCCACCTAAAGGCCACTGGCTTGGCTTAACGACTGTAAAGATAACAGTCGCAGTGTATAGATAACAATCACAACAGCCGATACCGACGGTTTAACGTGCCCTCCAAAGCACGGAGGAGCTCGAGATAAATAAACCCATCCACTGACACGCTACGGCCCACGTTGCTTAATTTGCGTGTTTGATTAGACATACACACACACAACGACGCCAACGAGCTCTTCATATAAAGATACCTTTAAAACTTAAAAAAAGCAGCACATGTCCTGTCAATCTATATCATAAACTTATGATTCTTCGCTACGTTTTAGATTTATATACATTTTCGTGCTCTTAAAAAATATATTTTGACGTTGTCTCTAACATGTTTTTTTTTTCAGATACTGCGTCGAGTGGCAGACAAGCATACGGCCCGCCTGATGAGAAGCGGCTACCGAAGCCATATCACTGCTATAAACTACGGCTGCCTTGGAATTCACAACGAATTTAATCAGAAGAAATTAGTAGGAGTAAGAAGCTTTCGGAATTTGACATCCCCACTTAGCAATGTGAGAGACAGCAATAAGGCAAATAAGGCAGGAGTTAGCCGTCTGCAAAGATTGTGCTAATTTCAAAATAGCCCTGTGGAAGGCAAACTTTGATAGATTCCATACAACAGAAGCACCTTCATGAATAATTCCGATCGATTCCAAACTAAATTCAATATCGCTATTGTTGGCAGACAAGTCGAGAGTTGCAGTAACTTGCACGCCGCGGAGTGCATTCAATAGCTGCGCAAATTTGACTTCAGAGTTCTGCATCGTAAAATGCATAACTTCACACGGTTCCGTGACCAGCAAGAACGCAAAAGGAATTTAAGTGGGTATCAGTTTATTATTCTAATGTATTTATTGTTCAAAATTAGTATTGGTAGTTATCTTATTAATAACAAATTAGTAGTGTTACTTATAACTATATTAGTAGTGTTGGTATTCATATATTAAAATTTGTCGTAGTACATTTTTTTTACTATGCCTTGCCTATAACATATTAGAAAAGATAATATGGTGATTCAGTTTTCTGGAAATCTGACGTTCAGAGAATTTCAATTAGTCATATTTACAATAATAATATTTACAAATAAATATTTACAAAGAGGTAGAAAAAAAAGGAAGAATTTATTGTTCATTAATTAAATGTATTTTATGCCGCGGAGTGCATTCAATAGCTGCGCCAATTTGACTTCAGAGTTCTGCATCGTAAAATGCATAACTTCACACGGTCCCGTGACCAGCAAGAACGCAAAAGGAATTTAAGTAGGTATCAGTTTATTATTCTAATGTATTTATTGTTCCTTAATTAAGAGAGGTACAACAGCGTATTTGTATGCTGCCCGACTGGAAAAGTACCACGTCACAGAATACCGCAGCTAAATAACAATTCCTTCGAATTGTTGTGTTCCTGCGAGACAGTGAAGTCACCAGAAAGGAAGAAGATGCTGCGTTTACAGCAATATTTAGATGCTGCGTTTACAGCAGTATTTAGATGGTTTTCTCAATTCTACAAAATATTCCGGTACCGTGCAATCCATGAGAATTGCCTATCAAAAATAATAAAAGGGTATTTATAAATCTTTATAAATGATCAGAAATGGACAACACTGATGGCAGTGTTGTCCCTTTCTGGCGATTTACCAATAAATCGGGGTAATCTTTATACTTTACTAGGTGTGTTATTGATTTAATGTATTCTTACAATCTTCTCAATACACAAACACGTTACGGTCGACGTAGCTTAACTTGCGTGATCGATTATTATTACATATACTTATATATATATTGACACGTGCAACGACACCATTGACCTCCTCATCATATTAATGTTTTTCATTGCAATGTATTTTGAGGATAGTTCAGACAATATCTATTCCAATTTTTATACACATTTATTTTCTTCGTAAAATGGATTTGCGCATTTCGGTAAAATTTAATACCCTATTGTCATTCTTAATATTCATTCAATCATGCATTCACATTCTTCGTAGTTCACAGCTATCCATGAATATTCCAAATAAGTTCGATCAGATAAACATAATCTCAATATGAAGTATGGGTATCAGGTGTAATCTCGGGTATCGAATTTCAATACGACGAAAGGGTGTCAGGTATCTACAATGATATAGGTAGTGTCTTCATTCAACCATGATGGTACAATAAAACATTTTCTTTCTCTTAGTTGAATAGCCGTTACCTACATATGTCTATTTTCTAGACTCTGTTCTATTTTTTTATCTGTTTTAGAACCGCATTTATGTAGGTATTTCTGCTATTCCCAAAGGTTGACTGGTAGAAAATGCTTTTAGCGTTAAGTCCGCCTTTGTTACCCTTATGAATTTTGTGGTCAATAAAGATTAAATAAATAAAGCATTGTATGTTATTTCCGTTATCCCTTATCTTCTATAGGTAATAGTAACAGTCTTTCTGACATAATTTCTATGTTTATAAAACAGTTTTTTCATGTCCTTAAGTTCAGAAGCTATTCTTCGATTTATTAAAAACAAATAATAATCTTGGTTTTGTTGTTGTAAGTAGGTATCTTTATTATACGAAAGCAGAACATTGAAGAAATAAAATGATTACACTTTGACCAAAGGCAGACTTATCCCATAGAGGTATCTGTTCCAGCTTACCTTTGAGCATCTGAGATGGTATAGGTAACAAATAATTTTATGCGTTATTTTGATCTAAAAATAAGATTTTTAATATCTTAAATTAACAGATAACTAGTAAAGTGAATTTCTAGTTATCTGTGGAACGAAAATCACGTTGGCAAAGAATAAACATAATAATATAATAATAATAATAATAATTTTATTTAATCTCTCTCACAAACAAATAGATAGGAACTATTAAATAGGTTCACTTTGATTTTAGGCTGGAGTGTGTGAGAGACTGGTGCCTGAGCTAGGTATAACCCTGTGTTACAGGTCACCAGGTTCTCACCCGTGGACAGATAGTATTAGCAGCCTATTACATTTCATGACAATATTGGTGGAACCACTAGAGTAACAACCTATTCACAATAATTGTTTCACAACAATAATTTTAAGAAAATTAAAAGATAACATTAATATTTAATCAACAAGTCTCGTAGAAGTACAATGCAACAAACTAAAGTAATTTATATGTTTTATAAATGCATTTATATGCCATATATATTAATAATGCATGTAATCTGTAATAATAATAATAATACAAAACATACTATATAAAGTTATATATAACGAAGATATATAAGTAATTATAAAATAAATACCCATAATAGTCATACAGTACAGTTAATAAAGCTATGCAGGCGATACAACGAAAACAAAAGAAGAGAAATACACTGAGAACCCGAGACCACACAACCCAGCAATGGGTATTTATATACCCATAGGCCTATTGCTGGCAAATCAGAAGGGCCTCAGTTTCGTCATAGGTGCGAGCGATGAGCCACGTACTCAAAATCTTTCTACAGGCATATTTGGTCAGTGTGTAAAAGGACAGGATAGAATTAAGTTTGTTATAAAGTATACGGCCGAGGAAATTATAAAAACGATTTTACACAGGCTCATTAGCAACTTCTGTAACTAACAATTGGCCGAAATTATAGCAAGATAAAGTACAAAATTTAAAGCCTTGGTTTCATGGGTTAGAGGATCGGAAATGAGTCGAGATGAGCAAAATGTAGGGCATTTACGATAAATGCCCAAAAAGTACTTATAAATTCATGCCCAAAACTAGGTATTTATTGGGCATTTTGCAGGTACTTACTGGCCACTTATTGTAAATGCATGACATTTTGCCCATCTCTAGAAATGAGTAATTGAGAATAAAAAAAATATTATAATACTATAAAAAAATTTGCTGATCTGTTCTAGGTTATACTAGTTTTGCTTTATACTGTTTCTAGTAAAAAAATCAGAATTACTAGTGCACATTAACCTCAACAAGCTCCATAGATTTCTTCAGCGTCTTAAGACGCTAAAGCTATTCAGGTTGTTAACAACCCGAATAGCTTTTCTCTAAGTAGGGTTTATGAAATATAAGAACGGGAATTAACGCGATCATGCATAAGGGTATTTACATACTTTTATTATTGCCGGACGTTTCGACCAGATTGCACCGGCCGTGGTCACAGGCTGACTGTCGCAGCGGTGTTACTCTGTCTCCGTTGTCGAGGTCGATGAATCTTCATCTACCCCCGTGTTGTTCGATATCCATGTACCGCGACATACTACACTCACGACATCCCTATTCTGCGAGCTAACCGACGCGTCCATATTCTGTCTGTTACCTGACTGCAAATCAAAACGAAGTTGAGTGATCTTAATCACTGGGTTCCATGTCGCAGATAACTTATATCCATCTTCTCGATTGAAATTAGTATATTTCTTCATTTCAATCGCTTCACGCACAATTCTTGAGAAGAAGTGGCGATCTGTAGAGAGGACTTGCGTACGATGAAATTCAATCCAGTGATTCGTGCCTGCTTCGAGTATATGTTCTGCAATCGCTGATTTGCATGTCTGGCGGTTCTTAACAGCGGCGATGTGTTCTCGGACCCTTTCAGCGATGGTTCGCTTCGTTTGCCCTATGTAAGAACTACCGCAGCTGCAGTTTATTTTGTAGAAGCCTGGGTTTGTAGTGGCAAGCTATCTTTCGGTGAACCCACCAAATGGTTGACTTTTGTACTCGGTGTGTAAACGGTTGGGATGGAATATTTCTTTAATACCGAGCCAACCTTATCTGTCACTCCTTTGATGTAGGGCATGTGGGCTGGTTGTCTCTTCACCTCTGGATGCCTGAGCCTCCTTGCCGGTTTCTTTTTTTCACTTTATATCCGTTTCTTTTAAGTACCTCCTGAACATGATCCAACTCTTGCTCTAAATGTTCAGGGTCACAGAGATCGTAGGCTCTGTTCTTTAGAGATGTCATAACGGATTGCAAGTGTCGCGGGTGGTGGTGGGATGTTGCATGTAAGTACCTATCCGTGTGTGTAGGCTTTCGGTATACACAGTGTGCCACTGACCCATCTGATTTTACGGACATCCTTACATCCAAAAAGGACAACGATCTACCCGCTTCCATTTCATAAGTGAACTTCATTTTGGGATGAATGGAATTGAGATGTTGAATATACTGATCCACTTCCTGTTTGCTTCCTCTGACGATACTAAAAATATCATCTACATACCTTTTCCAGAGCCTAATGGTCTGCGGGCCGAGGCTCAATGCTTTCTCTTCAAAATGTTCCATCCAGAGATTAGCAAGTACTGGAGCTACAGGACTTCCCATTGCTAACAGTGTTCAAGTAGATCAATATAATTGAACATCTAAACAGTGTTCAAGTAGATCAATATAATTGAACGGCATTTCGCTGTCTGCAAGTCTGCCCTTCACGACATTCAGACACTCCTTTACTGGAACATTAGTGAATAGTGATTCCACGTCAAAACTCACCATAATATCACCAGGCTCCAATTTCAGGCTCTTTATGATCTGAATGAAGTGGCGCGAATCTTTCACAAAAGACGGTGTTTTACCCACCAGTGGCTACAGCCACTGGTGGGTAAAACACCGTCTTTTGTATACGGACGCAATGTACTTTGCAAGATCATAAGTGGGCGAAGCAATTTGACTTACGATTGGCCGCAATGGCACGTTGGACTTGTGTACTTTTGGCAGCCCGTATAGCTTCGGTGGTTGATGTGACCTTGGACTATACAATTTTTCGTACTCGTCTTCAGTGAACAGGTCCTGGTTTTCCTGAATAAGAGCTCGTATTCTTCGCGTTACTCTAGCTGTGGGATTATATGCAACCGGTTTATATATGGTGTTGTCACATAACAAATCCTGCATTTTATTTCTGTAATCAGTTGTATTCATCACTACGGTGGCGTTTCCCTTATCAGCCTTAAGCACTAAAATATCCCTGTTCTCTCGAACATTTTTCAATGCTTGACGCTCTGCCGGAGTGATGTTACTAGCTGGAAGCTTCGACTTTCTTAATATTACCGAAACGTCCTGTCTCAGGATATCGGCATCGCTAGGCGGTATTTTATTACGCGATATCGTTTCTTCAACGCTACTGATTACATTTTCGTACGGTATTCGCTTAGGTGTAGGAGCGGAGAGAAGAGAGGTTAGGTGTAGGAGTAGATATCGAACAACACGGGGGTAGATGAAGATTCATCGACCTCGACAACGGAGACAGAGTAACACCGCTGCGACAGTCAGCCTGTGACCACGGCCGGTGCAACCTGGTCGAAACGTCAGGCAATAATAAAGGTATGTAAATACCCTTATGCATGATCGCGTTAATTCCCGTTCTTATATTTCATAAATCATGCAACGCGAAAGTTTAAAAGTTATCTAAGTAGGGTTTCAGAAACTCATATATCTCTACATACCGTAGTCGATTTACAATTCAATCAGTTATTTAATAAAAGCCTTTTTAAAAAGATGATGAAACAAATTAAGTTAAATTAAAAAAATATAACATTTTAAAGATTTAATTTAATTAGTCGTATATTCACCACAATGTGTGTCGCTTGCATCAGCAGTCAGAGCACGTAGTTTTTGTCGCATACCCTCTACTTCGCTTTAGAAAAACTCTACTCTCCCCGTTATAACAGTTCTGGTTACGGCAGATTCTTTTTAGGGTAGATTCAAGTTATTTTTTTAAATTAAAAACATACAGCTCGCCTTATGTGAAGCAGTTACCTTAACCATAAAAATGCGCGCGACATAAAATATCGCTCACGCACCACCGCCCCTGCTGTCTACGCAGCAATTCCTTGCTTTCTGGTGACTTCACTCGCAGATTAAGGCAGAAGTAACAATCATCAAGAAAACTGTAAAGGATAAAAATACTCTAAGGGATTTTGTTTTGTTGTCTGCGAGTATTTTTATTAAACTTGACAATGAATTATAAGTTCCGAAAAAATAATACAGCACGACGAATTCAATCCACAACTGATAAATTCAACTGTCTTACTTAACCAGTGGAAACATATCTTTACAAAGAAACAAACTGAAAATTTAGACGAAATGGCGGTGAGTCACGTACGAATGTTACTAAGTAGGCTGTCGAGAACTTTGGCGTTCGGGCCGAGAAAGTCTATATTAATTTAACAAGCCTCGGTATACTGATGAGGTTTCCACTGGATAGTAATTAGGGTACGTATTGTAAGTGTTACAAATAAGATTAATTATTTAAATTAACGTAATAAGTAATTTTACTTCGCAAGAAATTTTTACTTTTAGCAGTTATAATATCTTACGTGCCTACTTACAGCTGTTACTTGCTCAATATAAAATCTCAATGCTTTATGAATTATGAAGTGCAATTAAGGACCATAAGTGCAGTACGTGCTTCAGAGGTCACGTTAACCCGTTGCTCCCCAGTCTCAGCTGTTGTCGTTATATTACAGTCGTTAAGCCAAGTCAGTGGCCTTTGTATTGGTGAGCTTGAAAACACCCGCAGTTGACCAGCATGGTGGAGTATGCTCTAAACCCCTTCGATGGCCGGGAGACCCATATCCCAGCCCAGCAAGGTGAATAAGGGTTACATGACGACGACGAAATCGAATATCATTTAACACGGCTATAGTGTGGCAGGGTATGTCATACCCACCATATCGGCAACTTATATAATCGGGCATCTTACACTATGCCCTACTTGCCTACACTATGCCTCTCTTTTCGTCTGAGCCTCGTTTGTCCGTCACCACCACGTGCAGGTAAGGTTGGCTTTGGTTCGTAGATGTAGATGAACCACTAACACCCCAAAAAGTATGGTAGTAAGGATGTTAATAATCTCAAAGAGACGTTATCGAAACTGTTACATTACCTGTGACATTTACTTACATTCGTAAGATCGAAAATGACGTCAATACTTGAAAAACAGACAAATAATAAATTACAGGGCAGCAATAACGACATAGTTACGTCACAGTATAATACGTCCACGTCGACCTATAATTGCTACGTTTTGTAGCAGACAATGTGCTACAAAATACGTAGCACTTGCCGTAGCAATATCTTATTTTTAAATTGGCTGTTTCACTTCACTCGCAGGTTAGGGCAGAAGTCATTCATTACTCCAATTCTCAAGTATATCCTACTTTCTCGAATTCATCCAACTTTCGACTAATATTATAAATGTAAAAGTATATGATAATAGATGTATGGAGATGGAGAGGATGGATAAATGACTAAAAATAGTTTTGCAAAGATTTATCTCTCTGAGAGATCTCTTCCTAGTTTAATCGTGATTCTATGAAGTTTCATTCTAATTGGTCGTCTAGATTACCACACTTATAATATTTATTTTACTTATTATATTGACATTCCGGTGCACTGTTTACGAGGCGCGAAGCCGCTAGCAGAAGGTACAATAATCAGTCACAAATACCCAACTCCCTTGCAGGTATATTCATAAACTTATCCTCATATTATTTATAATATTTGATTGAATTTTATAAATATTATAATATCATACAAATATTCATATAAATAAAGAATTGGTTATTACATAAGCTATGTTATAAATATATAACAACTAAATCCGCCTAAATTATTTGTTCTGAAAATCGAAGAAACAACCAAGACTTGTAGCTACTAGGCTGTGCAAGCTATCAACTACAGAAGGTCAATTCTCGTAATTATTTCACATTGTAAAATGAAAGTTGACCGAATCGAGATTGAATTATGAATTGACCAAAAATTTTATACTTGGTTTCATTAATTCATATCAATTCTTATTGTGTACCATTACAGTAAGTAATACCATTCTTCTTCTTTACTATTAGTTACTTCTTCTTTATTGTTCTTTATTATTCGTTACTTTTTAATATATACAAATGATACAAATGATGTTTAGAAATGTTTTCTAAATTCGAAAATACTCATGTTTGCTGATGACATGAAAATTCAAAAAATGGTACGAAGCAATTACGACATTGATAACTTACAGACTTGATCTATTGAGGTTTGAAGAATATTGCCAAAAAATAGATTAGATCTCAATACCTCCAAGTGTGTTTATATGTCATACTCACGTAAGTTATCAATTTTAGATAAAGGTTATAAGATTAGGATTTATTATGAGGACTTTAGCTGTGTTCAATAACATAAAATCGATTAAAATACTTGCGTCTCAAATCTGGAACCCGCAATATGAAATTTACAAAACACGTATTGAAATGCTACAATGTAATTTTTTTAAATATCTTGATTTTAAAACTCGCCAATCATCCGAGGATTATGGACATAGATGTAAACGTTATCACTTTCTACCGCTTAGTACGCGTCGCCAAAATAAGTGACATATGCTATCTACCGAAAATTGCCAATGGCTCAGTAGACAGTCCGGAGTTGCTATCAATGGTTGGGATACGCTGTAGCGACCCATGACTACGTCAGCGCATCCGAGTCAATGTGCCCGCTGTATACAGTAACTACAGACGTAACGCATTCATACACAGAGCATCCACTTACATTAACAACCATTACTACTATTACTACAGCATTACTACTATAAAAACTTACATGGCAAAAGATTTCTTCTCCCGCTAAAAATCTATCCAACACTGCACTTCATTTTTATTTTGAATTAATTAATGGCCCTAACGCTGCTCAACTCAATATTTATTTACACAATGGTGGAGTCTTATAATTAGAAATAAGTTAAGATTAAAAAAATAAAAAGAAATATTTTTTTTTTATTTTTTTATTGATATATAATACTGTCTACAGACCCTAGGTCCGTACCTTTTATTAACAATGTTCTATTTTTATAATATTCTTACAATCAATAAATTGCACGTCGCTATTATGTAATAGTTATATTATTGTCTATTACTACTTAACCTAAATCCTCCTATTGTTTACCATGTAACTATTACAGCCAGGGCAGACCAGTCCCTTCTGGTAGCACCCGTTCACGAGTTGATGTCTGGGGCAGCCATCACCGCATTCAACCATTTTATTGGGAATGCGGCGACCCGCCAAACGACACCACCACCAGTTTGAACACGTAAGCATGACTACCTGGGCTGGCAGGGCTGCACAGTAAAACCTCTATTTATTTTCCTATGGTCTTCCTCCTCATCTCCCTCTCACCCACCAGATACTTACATTCACATACATTACATTTATCATTTTTATTAAGCTGTTAGACTTCCACATAATAAATAAATATATAAATTTAACTTTCAGTTCTAATTCGTTATAATCACACTACATTTAAACTTTGAACTTTCATTTTGTGTTACGAGAATACGAAATATGACGTTTGAGTGATCGAGACTAGATCGGAACTAAATTTTGACTATATTTTAATTATGAGAATTGCATCTCTGATATCTTTTTTTTTTTGACAAAGGTACCTATCAGCATAAAATAGGAAAGGCGCATAACAAACACAAATATAAACTCTTTTTCTTTCCAAACTTTGTAATATTCCTAAATGCTTTTCAAATTCTATGTCTTTTATTATCTCATGCCAGTCCCTTTGCCGGCCATCTTTTGTCCGATGAATGTTTGAAAGGAGGCGAGTCGTTTGAAAGCAATCGAAGTTTTCCTAAGTTTTCCAATAATCGCAAGTGTCTCTACAATGTTTCCAACTAAGTGCCACTGTTGTGTATCTCTATAATCCTAGTAACATTGTTTGAAATCAGCTACAACATTGTTATAACTTATTATCAAGTCGTAAAATTCCTCCGTCTACACGTTACGAGATTAAAATAGAGTGAGTGGTTCTTATTTGAATATATTATATTGAATTGGAAAATTGCATACAAAATTTGTTTTGAAAATGAAAAATGAAAATATTTTATTATTGCAAAACATACTGTCTTGTTTGGGTTGTATTAGGATTGTTCCAGAGTTAATAAAAGAAAGTAACAATATAAAAAAAAACCTTGTTGTTTTGTAGTTTTATAGCGAATAACTATTATTTGTAAAATAATGACAAAGAAAGGGTGAGTTGATTTAGAGACTCTAGGTCAGCCATACTCAACCTAGCCTTTTCTACGCGACCCGATGACATAGTAGTCTCGTTAATCACGAAATCTCAGAAACTATAACACTATTCAAATAAATTAATACTTCTGGGCAATTTACACAGCGCCATCTAGTCCCAAATTAAGCGTAAAGCTTTTACTATGAATATTAAACAACTGATAAGTACATAAATACTATTTTTTTATCATCAATGTACGTAGTATTATATTGATAACAGTACAAAAAATAAATTTAAATAAAACAATGTTGTTTTGTTATAGCTATACAGTATAGGCTAGATTAGTGCGATCCGAAAGGTGATAGTAGCGACTATGTGGCCCAGGCAGAGATGGGGAAAATGACGGGCATTTATATATCTAAAACTTTGTTGACCACAATAAACTGGTACAACAGACGGACTTTTTTTGGAGTTGGGAGTGGAGAAAATCATGAATGATGAGTGAATCCAATAGTAATACAATCACAATATATATACACATACATAAATTAATCCAATATACATACATAAATAAACTATCGATACATACGTAATAGATACATTAAACTACATATACTGATGATGATTACTGCTCTGATAAACTGTCAAAAAGATAAGCACGCAAGTTTTTTTGAAAACAGATTTACTGGGAGATTTTCTAATATGTTCAGGTAGTATTTACTATAAATTTCCAATAAATATAAATAAATGCCTAGGGAGTTAATAGTTACCTAATGTTTGTGTTAAGCAAAAAAAAAAAATATACAAAACGGCAGAAAAAATATTTTATTTTTTCTATATAAAAATAATAATTATACTATACAACAGTAACTATCAGATTGTTCAGAAAGAATAACGTATCGACTAAGAATGTCATCACTACAATATATAAAGAAGTGAATCGGGATATTCTGTTACCTATGACAAGAATAACCCAGAGCTATCTCTTTCATCCCAAAGAGATGTGGGCAGAATACAAGATACGGTCGTTGTAAGACAAGACACATTTGTAAAGTTTTCCCCTTTGTAATACGGAGCGCGCCATAGATCTATAACAGTCTAGACCCCGTCGTTAGTCCCGGCATGTAACCGAAGTAAGTTAAGTACACAAACGGGGTCTCAATTCTAGTGAATGAAACGATGAAAATCAAAATAATAAAATTATATCAAAATATTAATTGTATGTATACTGTATCTGGCATCTTTAGCCTAAGTTAACCGCTATCTGGGGCCCTACTGCCGAAGCTGAAGCCGATTACCATCGGATTTTTTGAATGCAAATATCAAATTACGGCTTGAATTGTTGGTACTCGTAATTGTATTTAGCTTAAATGATAGAAATCCTAGAGCTCTGCTGACTAAGTTGAATATGTTTGTCAATAACTTTAACCTAAGATTAATTTTTGGAATCAAAATATTCGATCAGAATCAGCTTCACGTAGGCGGTAGGACTCCTGATTATAATACAATGACATATCAAACCAATGCTTACTACGTACTTAAACATTAAATTTACCTTTATTACAAATTTTATATACATGATTGTTCTTCTGTAAATTCCCGTGAGGCATCCCTAATTATTATTATCCCTAATTATTATATAAAATTTTATTAATGGTAATTAATATTATAGCGTTAGCAAATGAAGCTAATAATAAATATGGCATACACTGACTGTGGCAGTACCTCCACCTTATAGAAGGTCGCAGCCAAATGTCTCGAGGATTCGGTTCCTGCGAGTGTGAGGTCAGTAGTCAATAGATGTAGCATTATATTAGCTGGCAGCTACTATCCAGGGCACGAGCAGTGCATTTATTTGTATCTACTTTATTCCTTCTCATTGACTACGGTAATCACTTTATATCAGTCGGGGCGTATCCTCGTTTGGTACCCAACTTGGTATAAAAGTATGCCCAATTTTGATCCGATAATATATTTAAGATCTACCATCTAGCCATTTTTTTAACTCTGTGGAGGACACCTATTCAGGGCATTCTTAAAGTAGCGGGCTTCGTCACGTGACCGAGTTACGCGGTGGAGACGACACAACGGCTTCTTGTAATCAACGTTAAGTATACATCTTCGTAGGTAGATGCTCTTGGAAAATAATTATTGTTAAGAAGTGTCTATTCAAATGTTGCTCGATAATGTTGTTTGTTGGGTGTTAAATTTATATCAAATCTCAGAATCAATGATTGTTGGGTGTTAAATTTATATCAAATCTCAGAATCAATGATTGTTGGGTGTTAAATTTATATCAAATCTCAGAATCAATGATTCTGAGATTTGATATAAATTTAACACCCAACAAACAACATTATCGAGCAACATTTGAATAGACACTTCTTCTGAATAGACACTGGGGGTGGAGTATTATTTTTCCAAAGACATTTAATATTTATTACTAACAAAACGAATAAAATCGTATTACTACCTACTTAGTGGTAGTAAGTCGTTCATTTTGGCTTGACAAGTCAGCTTATAAGCTGGAATATGTTAGCCAACATATTTTACTTTATATTACGCCAGATGGTAAACAAGCATATGGCCCACCCTATGTGAAGCGGTTACCGTAGGCATATAAACGCACACAAATGTGATATATCGCTCGCGCGCTACCACGTTTCCCCCCGCTCTGCTAACACAGCAACTGCAGGAACACGACCTTCAAGGACATTGTTCTTTGACTGCGGTATTCTTATGTAATAACATAACAATGGCAATACACAATTTCCAAATCCATACACTGGCATCCATACACATTGGATATTACAATGGAGTTACAAGTTTGTAATGAAGACGTCGTCGTCGGCAAGTACTTTGTTGCACACCGTAGAAAGTGCCAGAACTAATGATGTTATACGGGTAAATACTATAGACATTTATAATATTATTGCAACCATTGTATTGGAAAATTAAATAAATAAATAAATATTCCTGGACAATTTACACAGCGTCATCTAGCCCCAAATTAAGCGCAAAGCTTGTACTAGATAACTGATAAATTTAATTAAATACATTTTTGTTTGCCGGTATGACAACAAATACTAAAAAAACAGAATAAAATAAATATTTAAGGGAGCTCCCATACAATAAACGTGATTTTTTTTGCTCGATATTGATAACGGCAACAGGTAGACGCCTGAAATATTCACAAAATATTTAGTGATATATTCACTTTAAAAATAGATAATTAAATTAAAATAAAACAAATATTGAACCATACAACAAACGTGATTTTTTTGCCGTTTTTATAGATAACGGTACGGAACCCTACGTGCGCGAGCCCGACTCTCACTTGATCGTTCTTTTATTTATGTGATTACTACTGATCAATATAACGTGACGTTATCAGTTAACGTTCTGAAACGATTGATCGTTCACAACAGTTGACATAGTATCGATTTGTATTCCACTCACGTCCGTTCACACCGCGATTTTTTACGTTCTCCCTTCCCCTAACACGTTTCGTTAGACCCTTTTTAAGGTAGGTATAGTTATTTTTCATGATGCGTTACTTCACAACGAAAATATCCTTAATCCATTTAACGTGTTAGAAATATACGTGCCTATAGTTAGCATGAGTATATATGTACTCGTATGTGTGTATGTTTGTATTTTAATTTTATATGAGATTTTACGAACAGTGTACTGGAAACTGAGTCATCCCTATCCCTACCATCCGCACATTAGTGGGGTTATAAGTAGGTGATTATAAGTGTGAAATGTGAGTTGGTTTATTTCGCATTCACGTGGAAACTACTCAACTGATCATAGTCAAACTTTGTACACATATTCTCAGAGATATTAGGAAGGACATAGAAAACTTTTTATTAAAAAAAATGTAAACGAAGGCGAAGTCGCGGTTGGAAGCTAGTATAAAAGTCGACAATATCCACTAATGCTCATAGGGGTGTAAGTGATTCATCAACATCTTTGAACCGAAGCCAACCTTACCGCATGTGCGCCCTGCTGACTGACAAACGAGGCTCTGGCGAAAAATGAGGTAGGGCATAGCGTATTTTGTAAGTTGCCCGACTGGCAGGTACCTCCGCCTCACAGAATCGGCATCAACCCATATTCATCCCATTGTTGGAAGTCTCATTCGAAGGGGTTTAGAGCATACTCCACGCTGCTCAGTTGCGGGTTGGCGGAGACCAGGGTTTCCAAGCCGCCTTAAAGCCACTGACTTGACTTAACGACTGTCATCTAATGACAACAGCCGGGACCGACGGCTTAACGTGCCACCCGAAGCACGGAGGAGCTCGAGATAAATAAACCCATCCACAGACAGGCTGCGGTCGAAGTTGCTTAACTTGCGTGTTCAATTAGACAGACACGCGCAACGACGCCATCGAACTCCTCAGCTTCACAGAACACTACAGCCAAATAACAGTTCTCTTGAGGGTTGTTGAGTTCCTACAAGTGAGTGAGGTAACCAGAAAGGAGTTGCTGCGATGGCAGCGAAGCTGTTGCGAGAGTTTATATGGCTATGGTATACGCTTCACATCCCGCGTATGTAGGTATGCTTGTTTTCTACCTGAAAAAAAACAATAGTAAATTACCTGCGAATAACAATTTTATTCTATTGCCTTGTAGTTTCCATGAAAAAAAAAAAACCGGACAAATGCGAGTCGGACTCGCGCACCGAGGGTTCCGTAGGTACGTAATATCATTATTAAATTTGATATTTTTCATTATAAATAAGAAATAATGCGTCGAAAAAAATAAATAAAATATATTTTGCAATGTGTAATCAAGCCCTTTCATATAATACCCCATTTGAACTAGTAGTTTCAATTTGAAATTTCGACACCCTATAAAAAATATAGACCCCCTATTTTTTAAGATCTATTTACAAATGTATAGTTTTGAGATTTATTCCTGTACTTGTAGTCTATAACGATGTTACTTCCCAAATTTCATAGTTCTAGGTCAACGGGAAGTACCCTATAGGTTTTGATTCCCTTGAGTGTGTCGAAATATGCGTTTTTTGCTGAATAAACGGCCATAACTTTTTTCTACGTAAACTTAGCAGTTTGATTTTTTTTTAACTTCATGGGACCGTAGACCTGAGTATACAGTTCAAATTTCAGCTTGATACCTCCACGCATTCTCGACATAGAAATTCTTGACAGACAGACAGACAGACAGACAGACAGACAGACAGACAGACAGACAGACAGACAGACAGACGGACAGACAGACAGACAGACGGACAACAAAGTGATCTTATAAGGGTTCCGTTTTTCCTTTTGAGGTTCGGAACCCTAAAAAAGATTGTATTTAAACAGAAATGTTCTCGCCATAATACAATTTTCTTCTTTGACTCCATAGGCCGCGAATCCGATCCCCGCACAAGACAAACATTTGATCAACAACTTTGTTTGTCTATGAGGAATATTTATTATCATATTATTTATTATTCAAAATAACTTATTCATTTCAAACCGGACGATATCCCATAACACTAGTTATCCTACCTTTACCATTGCATAAAATATATATTAGAAAAACCTTTAAGTTATTTTGTAGCTGTAATCATTTTGTGGAAATTGACTTTAATAAACTTTAATATCATAATCATTTGTTCATTCAAAATTAAAATTACCGTTGGTTCATTGTATATCTACAAATTGTATACCTCGTATCCAGCATTTTTTTTTATATTGCCACCTCTGACATTATGTGTCTTAATTTTCTTTTTTTTATACCACCAGAGTGGCAAATAAGCATACGACCCACCTGATGGAAAGCAGTAACCGTTAAAGAAATTTGTTTAAAACCCCAACAGTATTAGATACTTAAAATCATGACTAGCCTACCTTTAATAATAGGCTTTTGTTTTATTTGCCATATTGCTATCTCTTATATTGCTAAGAGGGGAAGTCATATTCCAAAAGCTTCTTACTCCTACTATACCTACATCATACCCAACCTAATATCTTCTGTAATTTTGAGAAGAGCAGTAGTAGTGCCGTAATTTGTTCTGATTAAATTCATTGTGAGCATAGTTTTACCCCCGGGACTGCAATGGACTTCACTGTTTTTTTTAGTTGTAGTAGTTAGATTATGTGGTGCCCCCCGTTCCGTCCCCCGTTCCGTCCCGTCCCGACAAAA
The DNA here is from genome assembly GCA_937001555.2 of Hypsopygia costalis. Lineage (NCBI taxonomy): Eukaryota > Metazoa > Arthropoda > Insecta > Lepidoptera > Pyralidae > Hypsopygia > Hypsopygia costalis. Next base: position 16,304,291 of record OW443334.2, on the reverse strand, counting down.
AATGTAGAATTTGTAGAATAAGGCCTTATAGAACTAGAGGTCTGGAGGCTAGGCCCTTCATGATTAACAATTACTTTTTAACTATGAAATACGTTATTAATGTTATAAGCTTGAGAGTTTTGGCAATCTGTTTTGCATGAATAGTTTTTGGTGAGATCAGATTAATACAAAATTAATTACTTATCAACCTTTCATGGATTAAAGGTTAAAATTTAATTTAGTGTACCTAGAGAATACCTATTAATACTTAATTGAAATTCAAACAACGTTTTGTTATTGACAACGGATTAAGTGAGTGGTTAATTAAGGGTTAGGTTACCTTATACTGTAAAATCGAATTGTGCATAATACAATAATGTTTACATTGTTGAATAAATTAAATAGGATCCACCTAAAGGCCTTAGGTGGATTGAGTTAACAGATAGAAATACTCGCGTGGTAAGAGCGCAACCCGCTCTTGCACGGCGCGTGGCTCGCGTGTGCACTGTGAACCTAAGCGGCACTTCTGCCTTAATAAACGACGCTTCTGCCTTAATAAACTAATAATAATTGCCATGTAGCTTATTGTAATAAGGAATCGTTCAAAAACCTCAAATTTCCAGATACACATCTTCGTTTTATCGCATTTCCACATTCACCCACCCAACCCTTCATTACTCGTAAGATTTAAGCAAATAAAGTAAAAATATGTTTTTAAATCATCACGTCTTTCTTTATTTTACTTTGATTGTGATTGCTGGACACACTAGACAATCGCTCTGATGAAGCTCAAACAGAGACCTGGGGCCCTACCGGCTAAGCTGAAGCCGATTGCCATCGGATGTTTGATCGGGGACATCAAACTTCAGCTTAGATTTATGGTACTTATGCTTACCTGGTATATACCGCGTAGTAGTAGCCGCGGTAACTACTTTCCATCAGGCGGATAATATACTTGCTTGCCACCCGGGTGGTATAAGAAAAAGTAACCCATGTTGTGTGTTTTATGATACGATACGAGGCGTACAGCTCTTGTTCACGAGGTTTTCTTTTTATTAAACTCTCGGCGAACAGACTTTACTTGTGTGCAATATTAAACATACTCGTATCGACCATCTTTAACAACGACATAGTTCGACACAAGGACCGTAAACGGAATTCCAGAAAATGAAAATCTCCTTTCCGTACCATAATCCCACAAAGGAAATTTCACATGTGAAACAAAGAGAAAGGAGACAAGACACAAATTCACATTATCGTACTATTTTTTTTATGTATTTCGTCATAAATAAAAGGTTGTTGGGTCGTATAATGTCGAAATTGAATCCCAAAAGAAAATTACATTTCGCTTTTATTTTATTTCCGCTGTATTGGCTTAAAGCGTGGCAATAAAAAATATGCGCATTTAAAATCGCAAAGATAAGGCAGTTTTTAGTCTTTAATGAAATTGGAGGGATTCGCTGGCTAGCTCGTTTGGTGGAACAAATGAGAATGTGGCCGCTGTGCTTTATTAAGAAAATGATTGCGGCGGAGCGGAAATATTACGAGCTCTTTTTATTAATTGCCGCTTTTATCTCGTTTGGATTTTGTCATTGTGAATTTGTGATGCTGAGCCTGGCTTTACTTGGCCAATTTGTGTTGCAAAATCCTGCAAATAAAGTTAGCACGGCTCAATCTATTTTGTGGGTTTTATTATTTGATTTCGTTTTCACTCTATTTATTCATCTAAGTAGATACGGCCTATATGGATGACTAATGTCATATATACGAAAAAGTAATAAGAATGTGGCCTTAATTCTCCTTCAAAGAATACTTGCTTAGCAAAAATATAACAAAATATTATGATAAAATAGGGTGAGGCTGTGTCATGGCCACGGCCGTGTGTTGTACGTGAGTACGTTATATGCACTAAAATTATCTCAAAATGGCAGCGTTTCCCCGCCCCTGCACGCAATGTTCTATAGTCCTTACTTAGCGTAATAAATTCTTATTGAATTTTGAATGGAGATGATAGATATGTAGCTGCAACACCAAACTGTATCCCCCGATTTTGTTATCGTTCGCTTTTTTGAATTGCCTCCTTAAGGAAGCAATTTTAAAGACATTATTCACGTCAAAACTCTTTGGTAAGAATTTTTGGCGCGAACTTGGCGAGCGCGGTTGTGCTTCTAACTTACTATATTGAATGTCTGTATTCTAAACAAACTTTCATAATTGAATGTGTCATAATCATAATATTGATTCATAACAGAGATAGCGTTAATACGCTGCACTATAATTAATATAAATAATCATTTTAGTGCATAAAATTAGTACAATCTTTGATTTAAAAGTGTTTGAATCGGGGACATTGAAACAACAGAAAAATTACACTATCGGTTTAACTTATTACAAGTAATCGAGGAACAAGAAGATTCCTGACGATATTTTTCGGCTTGTCCCTAAAGCCGGGAATAACATAAAGAAATAATACAAAGAGGGGCTCTAAAGGACATTGATTCCAGAGCCATAAAGCTATTAGATAAAAACTCTTTGGTAATTCGTAAGTCCCTATTCAGTATTCTAGAATATAATGTTCTCGTAATAGCTTATATCGATATCCCATAAATTGTACAGTCATTGCTAGTTCAGATTCTGTAATTTGATCATCTTTTCTTCTTTATCACTACATAGTATAAAACAAAGTCGCTTTCTCTGTCCCTATGTCCCTTTGTATGCTTAAATCTTTGAAACTACGCAACGGATTATGATGCGGTTTTTTTTAATAGATAGAGTGATTCAACTGGAAAGTTTATATGTATAATATATGCATAACATAGTAGAAAAACAATGATAATTTAGAGGTTTCTAATGTGATGTCGTAAATAAACACATTTTTTTGCTCTTTCATTGCAAACGCTGGCTGAACCCAACGAGATAGATCAAAATAATGTAGTACAGTATTGTTCACCTTAAAATGGTCTACAAAAAAGTTCGCGATGGTATATGTCTATCTCTTAGTGGTAACACACAATAACCGTTATTTTATCCTTTGGTTTTTACAAGAAATAATGCCTTATTTACGAAGCGATTTTAAGCAATACAGAATTAATCCTTATCCAATTAAGTACCTTAAATACATTGCGCATTTAATATAGATCAATATGGCCCTTCACAGCATGTAATTTAAATGAATAGTTTAGAAGATATTACACATTTAAAATGCAGGGACATAATGGCTGTGGCGGTACCGGCCGCGGAGCCGGCGGCGTGTGCCTATAACTGGGGAAGGACTGGATAGGACATAGCGCAAAGACCTTCTGTAGTACATTTAGTATCAGCATTGCACCCGTGCGAAGCCGGGGCGGGTCGCTAGTACATAATAAACTAATGTTTTAAGTTTTTACTTCAAACATATTCACCAACGGCATCCACAGATAATCATCTGACTGTTGGGATACGGGTCTTGCTTTAATTGAACGGGTTTAGAGTATACCTACTCCACCACGCTGCTCAGCTGCAGGTTGGCGGAGATATTCAGCAAACGTTATTACTATCTTTATAAAATCATATTTATAGATACTACTAGCTGTACCCCGCTGTGTTACCCGCGGTTTATTAGGAAAAATAAATTGTGTACTGACGTGAAATAACAACTATTCACATTTTTAGAAGCAAATCCAGGGTGTCAGCTAACTCCATACCAAATTTTGTTAAAATCTCTCCAGCCGTTATACGTGAAGAAGTAACAAACATAAACACACACTCACTCACAAACTTTCGCCTTTATAATATTAGTGTGATGTGATATCGGGTGCCAGATAAGCATACAGATCTCTTGATGTGATACGGTTACCTTAACCTATAGATGCTTGCAACATAAATAATTATCACTCGCGCGATGCTACGCCCGCCGCCAACAAAGCAACTCTTTAATTCCTTCCCGGTGACCTGCAACGCAGGAACACAACTACCCCTAAGGCTTCTACGAATTGTTATTTGGATGCGGTCTTCTGTTAGATATATGTGCTTCCTTAATTAAGCTGCCGATAATAACATTCTATAGCCACTCCCTAACCACTCCATACAATTGTCGCGTCGTTTACTACTACATAAACAATGACGTCTGTGCAGAGCGTGAATGACAATGTGCGGCGCCATATAAACTGTTCCAGATTTGTCTCAGACGGGAGGTGAGGTCGACACGAGAGAGCGGCAGGAAGTGGTCATACTTACGTAGCACTATTACTTATACTGTGGGATAGCGTAGTAACACCACGTTCGGTAATGTTGACTTTGATTCAATGATGATGATGAGCCACTTACACGCCAACTTATCACTTATATTCATATTTTAGTTTCCAGTGTAATAACGCCTAAACTAGGCTTAAGTGCAAATCCCAAGAAATCCTCTTCAAGCGTTAAGTTATGATAATCGTCCGAATCCCGTTGTAAAAGAAGGTTATTTAGTGAATAAGGCTTTATTGCAAAAAAAAAACCTTTTCAATGTCGACATTTGTAGCTACTGCTTTTGACGGTCCTATTTGGCAAGCTTCCCAAACTTATTTATTATTTAGATTTTATACCTTAGAATACACAGGGTAGAAAAATAAGTGATTTCACTAGATTGTTTTTAAATTATTATTATCGAAACATCTGATTACGAGTACTGATCCTGAAAGTGTTTTACAAGCTCTATAAAATTTTATGAGTAATCTATATAAATCTTGCAGACAACTGGTAATAGATATTCAGTTGAACGTCTAGCTGTTTCATTGAACAACGATATTCAACCACACTTCTAAACTAGAGGTGGGCGTTAAAAGTTACAACAACTAAATTATTATGTTAATTAAATTAAACGTACAACACTGTGAAAGCTTACGACACGATGCTATTATTTTTAATGTTTTGTTAAAAATGTTTAATTTTACACTCAATAACACTGCTGTCAACTCAAATATGAATTAAGAGTAAATTTGAACGTGTCTGAATAACTGACATGTTACGTAAATTAACAGTTTCCTCAACATGTTATTTTATAGCATTAACTTTTAACTCATTAAAAATAAATAAAACTTAACCCCACCTCTAATACATCAATACAATCTATGTCTATACGTTGTTTAGGTGAATTCAGCTGTGGAATGAACTGCCTGTCGAGGTTTTCTCAGGAGACTACAGCACGGAGTTCCTCAAGAAGGGCGTGAATTTTTACAGGGTCGGCAACGCGCGTGTGATGCCCCTGGTGTTACAGGCGTTCAAGGGCTACAGTAACTGCTTTCCATCAGGAGGGCTGAATGCTTGTTTGCTGGTACAACTGAACTTTAGTGGTATAAAAAAATATTTTACAGTTTAACTTAACTTAACAATTGAGCGTTTTAAATTCCAGAATGATTCAACCATAACAGTTCGCTGCGACATATGTATACATACGAATACGAAAGGGGTTAGTTTGACTCTTTATAACTCAAGAATCGTTGGACCGATTTTTAAACATCCCTGCCCCCTTACCACCATCTCTTATTGCGATTCAATAACTGAATAGAATGCTTATCCATACCAATGAATAAGCGACTCTATTTCAAATGGAATAGAGTCGCTTATTCATTGGTTTGAATAAACAATCTATTCAATTATTGAATCGCAATAAAAGATGGTGGTAAGGGGGCTGAGAACGCTTGCCTCCGCCGACCCGCAGTTGAACAGCATGATGGAGTATGCTCTAAACCCCTTCTATTGAAGGGAGACTCGTACTCCAACAGTGGTATGATTATGCGTAGATGACGATAACGACGACGACGTGCACCACGTGTATTTATTCTATAATTATTCTATCAATTAGAGATCAACCCAACCCAAGATATCTGTTGACGACTGGCTGGATATATTCTTTTTATAAATAATATTGTTTTGTATTGACATATTTACAAATTTGTTTATCAGTTACGGTTTCCATACAAGTAAATTAACATAATAACATAATATTATATCGTAATAAACTCGTTCTTTAACAGTACATATACGAGTATCTGGGGGCACGGGAGTGCCCCCACCAAGTCGAGCAAAAAGCGGCACGGCCGTACCATCCTTTTCTCGAAGCACTTCAGGCCTTTTTCGACCCCTTATAACTTTGTTGTGGATAAAACTAGGAGCCTGAATTTTTAGCAACCAAGCAGGTATTGTATAAACACGGTATATTTAAAATTTCATTCAATTTGAACCAGTAGTTTTAGAATTATAACTAGTCAAAGTTCCTTAATTTTGTCACTCACTCACTGACTCACCGATCATCAAAATTCTAAGGCACTTCTAGCAGACATAGAAGCTTCAAATTTATAATACAATTTGTGTTTACTGTATAAATCTAGGAAAAATTAAAATATTTTGCAATTTCCGTCCAGTTTTCTAGATACGCTAACTGCATAAATAACTTTGTAATCCCATATAAATATAAGGGATTACAAAGTTACATTTGCGGTAAATGAATCAGTATACCTGTATTATCTATACATCTAATAAAACAGTAAAAATAATGTGTCTGTACATTGAATATATTTACAAAAAACCGGACAAGTGCGAGTCGGACTCGCCCACCGAGGGTTCCGTAGGTACGTAGTATCATTATTAAATTTGATATTTTTCATTATAAATAAGAAATAAAGCGTCGAAAAAAATAAATAAAATATATTTTGCAATGTGTACATCAAGCCCTTTCATATGATACCCCATTTAAACTAGTAGTTTCAATTTGAAATTTCGACACCCTATAAAAAATATAGACCCCCTATTTTTTAAGATCTATTTACAAATGTATAGTTTTGAGATTTATTCCTGTACTTGTAGTCTATAACGATGTTACTTGCCAAATTTCATAGTTCTAGGTCAACGGGAAGTACCCTATAGGTTTTGATTCCCTTGAGTGTGTCGAAATATGCGTTTTTTGCTGAATAAACGGCCGTAACTTTTTTCTACGTAAACTTAGCAGTTTGATTTTTTTTTAACTTCATGGAACCGTAGACCTGAGTATACAGTTCAAATTTCAGCTTGATACCTCCACGCATTCTCGACATAGAAATTCTTGACAGACAGACAGACAGACAGACGGACAACAAAGTGATCTTATAAGGGTTCCGTTTTTCCTTTTGAGGTTCGGAACCCTAAAAAACAATTGGAGGCGTTGGAGATATAGTAATAGAGTAAGAATTTAAAAAAAAATGTCTGTCTGTTTGTCTGTTTGTCTGTATGTCTGTTTGTACACGCTAATCTCTGGAAGTACTGGACGGATTCGAATGAAACTTTTTTTGTTATATAGCTGTTAAGCCTGGGCAAAATATAGGGTATAATTGATTTTGGAAAGTGGAACACCTGATGCAGCACCATAATGGTTCAGGTAAACTATAAGAAATATAAAAATGACGCCTTAGCAAAAGTTGTTCAGCCTGATGAGCATTTTCCGTTGAGGTATAAAAATCCAAGATTTGGAACACCTGATGCAGAACCTCAATGGTTCAGGTAAATTATAAGAAATATAAAAATGACGCCTTAGCAAAAGTTGTTCAACCTGATGAGCATATTTTGTTGAGATTTGGAAAATCCAAGATTTGGAACACCTGATGCAGAACCATAATGGTTCAGGTAAACTATAAGCAATATAAAAATGACGCCTTAGCAAAAGTTGTTCAATCTGATGACCCTTTTTTGTTGAGGTATAAAAATCCAAGATTTGGAACACCCGATGCAGAACCATAATGGTTCAGGTAAACTATAAGAAATTTAAAAATGACTCCTTAGCAAAAGTTGTTCAGCCTGATCAGCATTTTTTTGTTGAGGTATAAAAATCCAAGATTTGGAACACCTGATGCAGAACAAAGTTAAATTTATTTGCATAAACAACACGTGTTTACAATAAATTATAGTTTTTAAAAAAAGTAAAAAAACACGCTATAATAAGCCAATAGGTCTAAAAAAGTTTTTAAGTAACTTTTTTAGTTCTAAAAGCTATAGCGTGTTTTTTTTTTACTTTTTTAAATCTATTTATTATAATACATAGATTACAATAAATAGATTAACAAAATATTGAATGTATTGTAAAAAAAAACGCGGGGTGCTACTTTTATTCTTACCTGCTACAAGTTAGACGCAATCGTTTTATTTTATTTACAAATGTAAAGTGGTCTATTTAGTCAGTTTATTATAGACGTGTACGATAAAATTGAAATGGAACGATTGGTATATATTCGCACAAACCAGAAGAATACGTGCATTTTCGGGACGCTATGTAGCAAGATCAGAGTTTATTTGATTTGGTGGTGGAAAGTGTTTTAAGCAACGTGGGGAAACTGTTTTTCTTAACTGCTCCAGGAGGGACTAGAAAAACATACCTGACGAGAGCAATCCACGCTGAAATCAGGCGCCAAAATAAGATTTCGCAGCAGCATCGCCGGGTATTGCAGCCACATTACTACTAGGCGGAAGGACGCAAATACAATGTACAATATCCTACTCGATTTAAACAGAATTGAAACACCGACATGCTCTGTGACACGAAACTGTGACAAAGCGAAGGTGTTTCAGGATTGTTGTCTAATCGTTTGAGATGAATGCGAAATGGCTAACAGTAAGGCACTAGAAGCTGTAGGTAGAACTTTACGTGCCCAAGAGTTTTCAAGAATATTACTAAAATTTGGGGAAGATCTCCTTTCTGAAGTAAAGTTAATGGCAGCGCAATATAATTGAAGCTGAGATTCTCACTGGGAGTGGTGCCGGTGAAACTGTATTTATTCCGCGTATACAACTCTTTAAAAAAAAATACATTTTAATTTTAAACGTACGCAGTTGTCTGTGACCACTTGCTTTGCTATGACAATAAAAAAAATGACTAAAATTCGCTGGTGACAAGCTTAGGACTGGCTGTTTTTCGCATGACCAACTTTACGTGGCTTTCTCGAGAGTTAGTGACGCTTCAGGTCTGTTCATATTAGCTCCCGAAGGAAAGACTCCCTTAATTTTTTTTTTAAACTATGGTTACAATGTTAAACAAAAAAAAATTGATAAATATTTTCTTATGTATCTACATTAGTTCGTATTTGTATTAATACTCCGGAATCATAAAGTCCACGCGAACGAAGTCGCGGGCATCAGCTAGTGTATAATATAATGGAATAATAGGTATAGATAGTACCGGCATATAATTATGTATGTTCAAAAGTAACTTGACTAGGGTAAAATTAATGTAATGTGTAGGTATTTAATGAATTTAATGTTATTAATAATATTATTTGTTATTATTTGAATAAAAAATGTATTAATATTATATTTATTCCATAAATCTTATTATTATTTATTAATTATTTGAATAATTATAATTAATGTAATGTGTAGGTATTTAATGTCATTATTAAGTATCTCTCTTAATTCACGTTAGTACAGCAAGCAATTGAACGAATAAATAAATAAATAAAATGGTCAACGGATTATGTTCAAAGGTAACTAGTAAAATGGTCAACGGAATGAAAAAGCAAGAATGGGACATGTATTATGAAGTTGTACCAAAATCCCGCAAAGTATTAAATAGACTAAATTGCCAGGAAAAAAATAATAATAATCATAACCGCGCCCGGCGGAGGTGGCTTGCCTGCGCCGCCGCGGTTATCACGATTCCCGTCCTGCACAGAAATGTGACCACTTTCTTTCAGGTATACACACAAATACAGACCACGATTTATTTAACTTACGCACTGTAGAAAAAAAATATTTTTTTCTACAGTAATATCAACAAGTCGGTATCAAACATTGCTTACTACATAGTTCCTTATCTTAACGTAGCGCCACACGAAGTTGTAAAAAAACAGTCTGCGCAAGAAAGAGAGAGAAGTATAATCATGTGCATGTGATGAAAAAGTGGTGGAAAAAAACGCATATTCGCCTTTGGTAAAACGAAAGTACGCGACATATTATTATATTTCTTAAATTCACGGACTAACCCGGTCATTTATAGGCGTGCACGGGATATGGATACAACGCGTAGAGGCACCTTAGAGAAGTTTAATATAATGTTGTACACCCGCCGTGACCCGTTCCAGGATATATCAATAAAATAATATACCCATGAGCAGGTCTCGGCAGGCATTAGAACTATTGCTAAGTGTGTTAGAAAATAAATGGACTATGGACATGAGATTTGGGTGGATTACGTAATGAACTGACTATCGATCGTTATGTGCAGCAGGCGGTGGCTCGCCACTTACTAGATGGGCCCCCGAATTGCCAGGAAATCGGCAGAAGGCAACGCCGGTGTGAGTAACTCAGGGGTGTCCATAGGTGTGCTGCGCTTTCTCCGAAGTTACTCGCGGCATTATGCCCTTTATCACTTCCACCCCTGGAGTATATAGCTCTAACGACATCTAAGCCTCCGAGAAAAACCCCTAGAGACAGGAAGTGGGTTTTGAGAAAAACTATAGCTGAAGCTCAAGAACTAGTACCGGATAGGAAAAAAAGGAGGACTACTTATCTACAAAAAGCAATGAGATGCCATCAAAAACATAACTTGTAAAAAAAACCAAGTCTCGCAACTCAGTTCTTCTAACGTAAAAAGTTGTGAGATCCATGTAATACCAAGTCGGTTAGTTCATTCAGTCCTTACTTAAGGGACCTTCCCTCTTAACTTATTACGTAATCAGCTAACCAAACAACATCTTATACTGACCATATCAATATTAAAAATCTTTCATGTTTTAAATAAACAGATCGACTTGGCCATCGCATGAAAACAAAATGTATCTCACAATTGATACATATTATATTAAATTAGATTATTTAGTGCGATGGCCAAGTCAATCTGTTTATTTAAAACATAAAAGATTTTTAATATTGATATGGTCAGTATAAGATGTTGTTTGGTTAGCTGATTACGTAATAAGTTAAGAGGGAAGGTCCCTTAAGTAAGGACTGAATGAACTAACCGACTTGGTATTACATGGATCTCACAACTTTTTACGTTAGAAGAACTGAGTTGCGAGACTTGGTTTTTTTTTACAAGTTATGTTTTTGATGGCATCTACATGTTTCCATTCTTCATTATACAGCCCTCCATTCTTTAATAATATCAAATATTATTTTATATATGTTTCCCAAAGCTCTGAATTATATTGAGAACAGAATGCATGTCGAGTGATAATACAACAAAAGAATCGCGAACCCCCGCGCCGGGAGTCCTTCGGTAGGTCTCACAAATCTTCTTGTCTCATAACACTACAATGGACATTCCAATATAAATTTATATCTCCCATTCGGTTGCATTCTGCAAAGATATGTATCGTGACTGAACGGAAAAATATCTTCGATGCTGGTTTTGTGCAAGCTACGTACCTACTTGCTACCGATACAATACGGTGGACAGTCGGATCTATTTTTAATCTTGATGAATGTAGAATTTATAATCTGTGAGGATATAATTACGTTCTAAGCTCTGGCTTTTTTTATACTTCGTCGTTTGGGAAACAAGCATACTACATGCATCATCCGTCTGATGTGGAGTAGTTACGGTAGCCATTTAATATGAAATATCGCTCGCGCGTCGCCGTCCCTGTTATCAACGCAGCAACTCCTTACTTTCTAGTGACCTCAGTAACAACAACTTCATGGGAATTGTTATTTGGCTGCGGTATTCATTGAGTTGGTAGTACTTATACATTGTCCTCCGCTAACCCGAAGTTGAGCAACGTGGTAGAGTATGCTCTAAACCCCTTTGAATGAGGTGAGACTAAAAGGCGGCCGTTTGTATCCTTATGTAGTTTCGTGGTCAATAAAGTTTAAATAAATAAACAAATTCGTAACGGGTTTTGATCATTACAAAATTCATGGCTCTCTTAGAGCCCTAGGTTATACACAGATATTGCCTTTTCGCTGTCGGGTAGCTTACAAATATGCTGTGCCGTACCACAGTACAAGTAATAGTACTACGTGCAGTATGTCCACGCCCTGCCACTCTCGCGTATCCACCTCACCCCCCTCTGAGACAAATCTGGAACAGCCCCCTTACCACCATCTCTTATTGCGGTTCAATAATTGAATAGATTGCTTATTCATACCAATGAATAAGAGACTCTATTCCATTTGAAATAGAGTCGCCAATGATACAATACCAATGAATAAGAGACTCTATTCAATTTGAAATAGAGTCGCTTATTCATTGGTATGATTATGCATTCTATTCAGTTATTGAATCGCAATAAGAGATGGTGGTAAGGGGGCTGTTCTATGGCGCAGCATGCACACACGCTTATAAACGTTGCACAGACGTCATTGTTTCTGTAGTAGTTAACGACGACGTGACGTTTGCATGGAATGGCCGGGGTGTGGTCGTACCTCTCTTTTGACGGAGTATATTTCGGTAGTCGGTAGGATGCACCATGTGTACGCGAGGTTGGTTTTAGCTCTAAAGTTCGTGGTGCGCCCCTTACACAATGGCTTTGCTTTTAATTTTTTACGTGTCTGAATAAGGTCTCATGAATGATAAATGGAAGAACGTGGAACGGATAAACGGTCTGCGTGTTGAAGAAATAAAGTCTTATAAACATTTGGATCGTAATATTCATCTTCATAAAAAGAGAAAATCCGATTCATTCACCAATTCATCTAAATCTAGCCAAAACCTTTTTTATCTAGAAAGCTGAAATTTTTCACAGATCTTTTTATAGTATGTTTATGGTCTTGCTGAGGTGTCGCAGGGGTTTACAGTATATTCTTCAAGAACGGCGTGAAGGGGTGTTTAAAGGGTCGTCAACGCATAAGTAATGTATCTGGTGTTGCTAACGTCTATAGGCTGCGATAACTGCTTACCATCAGGCGGATCATATACTTGTTAGTCACCTCAGCAGGTTAAAAATAGGAATTAGGTCGAATTTTTTGAAATTTATGAAGTTTCTTCAGAGGTTAATAGGTAAAATCAATTTAAAAGAAGTTATTTATAAATGAAAACAGGTACCAGTAAGTTTAAGTTAAAATAAGATAAGATAAAATTTGTGTATTTACAAAAATGAGGTAATAAACCCAGATTCTTCAGTTTCGCTTATTCTACCCAGTAGTGTCTGTAAGTGTGATTCTGATAAGTACTTGCAAGCATATTTTTGAAAATCAATTTTTCGCAATGTGAGAATAAAAAATAATTCTATTATTCAGCTGACTGTACCTACACGTGTACATATAGTTGCCTCGAGCAGATATTTGTGTCGTTGAAAAAGGAATATTAGAGAAGAAATCCGTAGTATAGCTAAACGAGAGAACAACAGTATTTTAATTCCTTCTTTCTATTATTGTACTTATATACTTAAGTGCTAGAATTTATTATATAAATATGTACAGATGTATTTATACATATTAAGGTTAACAATAGTTCATCATAGTTACATAGTTTATTTAGTGTGGGAAGCATTTTATAAATAAATATTGTCAGACAAATTACACAGCGCCATCTAGCCCCAAAGTAAGCGAAGCTTGTGTTATGGGTACTAGGCAACTGATAAACACACGTAAATACATTTTTTTTTGTCAATACATACTTATGATACATAGAAAACACCCAGACTAAGACAAACAGACATGTTCATGCACACAAATGTTATCAATGAATAAATAAATAATTATTTCTGGACAATTTACACAGCGCTATCTAGTCCCAAATTAAGCGTAAAGCTTGTGTTATGGGTACTAGACAACTGATAAATGTACTTAAATACATTTTTTTTCTAAATATATACTTATAATACATAGAAAATACCCAAACCAAAACAAACAAACATGTTCGTGCACACAAATATTTGACTTGTGCGGGAATCGAACCCACGACCTCGGAGTCAAAGTGGCCATTGCTAACCATTCAACCACCGGGCTCGTCTATGTTGTCCAATGTGGGAACCGAACCCACGAGCGTTGGTGTCGAAGCCGCGTCATTGACCGCTACGCCACCGAGCTCGACAAATAAATATTATATACACACTGCCAACTAGTCCCAAACTAAGCAAACAAACTAAACAAAGCTTGTACTCTGGGTACTAGATAACTGATATAATACGTAAATACATTTTTAAAACGGTTTTATTTAGCTTGGCCTGTTTGTTTGTTTATTTATTTGTTTATATTTTTGGGTCAAATCTAGTAATTGAAATTTGACCCCCTTCCTGTTGACAGATTGATCTGAAATTTGGTACACACCTTTAGTTCTGGTGACAATACAAATAAATAAATTCTGTTTCATTGTAAATCCAAGATGGCCGCCACTACAAAATGGCGGTTTACAAATTTTGTCATGACTACCTCAATATGGGTATCAAATGAAAGGGCTTAACTAGTAGAACACAGTTCACACGAAAAAAAAAATAAAATCCAAGATGGCCGCCGCTACAAAATGGTGGTTTACAAATTTTGTCACGACTACCTCAATATGGGTATCAAATGAAAGGGCTTGACTAGTAGAACACAGTTCACATGAAAAAAAATGAAAATCTAAGATGGCCGCCGCTACAAAATGGTGGTTTACACATTTTGTCACGACTACCACATGGGTATCAAATGAAAGAGCTTGACTAGTAGAACACAGCTTGTCGCTCGTCGCTCTCGTGAATATTATAATAAAATCCAAGATGGCCGTCAACAAAATGGCCGGTTGGCGGTTACATATTCTCTCAATTTTCAATATGGGTATCAAATTAATACAAGACAAATTTAAAAGTAAAAAAAAATTGACAAAAGTCAAATCTAATCTTAATTGAATGAGAAGTACTAGGTAATGGAATTATGAACTAAAAAACATGAAAATAAAAATTATGAAAAAAACATTTTTAATTTAAACGGTTTTATTGAAAGTAATGTACTAAAAGCTAAAAAATAATTCGGTACGTCCGAGGTTTCAGTCATCATACCCCTCTCCCTCATCAGTCTATGGCATTGATCAGACAAAATAATGAAATCGTTGGGCCCGTGTTTCTATCCAATCAACTCAGTTTACGCTACGCCCAACGATTTTATTATTTTGTCTGATGCCTTAGACTGATGAGGGAGAGGGGTATGATGACTGAAACCTCGGACGTACCGAATTATTTTTTAGCTTTTAGTACATTACTTTCAATAAAACCGTTTAAATTAAAAATGTTTTTTTCATAATTTTTATTTTGTAAATACATTTTGTACATAATGCATAGAAAACACCCAGACCGAGAACAAACTTGTTCATGCACATAAATATTTATTTTGTCTTGTGCGGGGATCGAACCCACGACCTCGGAGTCAAAGTGGCCATTGCTAACCATTCGACCACCGGGCTCGTCACAAGTTATGAAACATCAAAATATACGTACATAATTGGTAGTGCCCAGTTTCGTTTTTGTACTTCATCTGGTGGTAGACAAGCATACGGCCCGCCTGATGTGAAGCGGTTACCGTAGCTATATTAACGCTCGCAACGTAAAATATCACTCACGCGCCGCCACCCCCGCTGCCAATGCAGCAACTCCTTCCTTCCTGGTGACTTCATGCACTCGCAGGAACACAACAACCCGCAAGGGAATTAAAGATAGTGGTGAGCCACTTACACCCCACAACACGTACACACACTTACAGGTTTACTATCACAGTTTCACTGCCCTGCTACCACAACATTTGCTATTTTGAATGCGACGCTGCATTTGAAGTCAGGAAATTTTATTTACACTGCTATAGTTAGGTATATATACCTGTCATCATCATCATCATCATCATCAGGTCATTTTAGTCTCCACTATAGGAGCACGACCCTCTCTCGTCCGTCCTAGACGGAAGGAGGATTTGGCCTACACTCCCCACGATGGCCAGACGGGTCGGTGAGGCCTGATCGATGTTTTATAATGTATTTCCCTTAGTCGCCTTGTACGAGATCCACGGGAAGAAACGGAGTGATTCTATTCTAGTCTATCCGGAAACCACACGGCTATTATATATACCTGTATTCTGTAGTAATTAAATTCATATGAGGCAATGAGAGTATTCGAATGTCTCGGTCGGGGCCGTTTAGTGCCATATTTAGTGCTTAGTAAGATTCCCGAATAGACAATTGCCGGTTAATTTCTATTCTACATTCGCTGGATATAAACGTATATTAAATTTAAATTAAATTAAATTTTAATACTTGTTCATACTTAGTTCATAAAGTAGCAATTGCACTGGAAGTTTGAGTTAAATTATATACTCAGCAGTGGCAGGTGGAAAGTACTCAACATTTTAGACACTGTGTTTATAAAGGTACATCTATTCTAATAAAAATTTGAAGTTTGTTTGTTTGGTACCACCAATTACTGGAACAACGAATTAAAAAATATATATTTTTAGATTTGATAGATGAATTTTTATGAAAGGTAATTTTTCAAGCATTATCATCACGATACGATATTAGGAACCGAGAATATGCATAATAGGTTATTTTCCAATGTTTAAAAATTGTATAAATTATTAAGCAATATCGTAAAATACACAAAACTATAAAGATCTATCAACTTTCATTCTAATATCTTCAGTCAGACTTTTTTTTAGCGTCGATCAAAGTTTGGCGGGAAAGTCCATTTAAAAAGTATCAAATTATTAAAAAAAAAAATATTTCCATTGGAGAAGCAATAAAAAATGCTATAACTTTTATTATAATACTAATCACATAACCGTAATATAGCTATCGTACAAATTTCTGATTTGATGCATACACAATACAAACCTGTGACGTCATAATTCGGTAGTCTTTTGTATGGAACGTTTTCGGGACGGTCTAAAAATTGTGATTTTCAAATTACCATATCTCGAGAGATTTTTGTGCTATCGAAGCATATCAAACCGAAAAAAATGTTAGTCAAATAGCCTATTGTGACGTCATAATATTTATGTGAAAGTGTGTTTGTTGTTCGTCCTTCTTTGAGGTCGAAAAGAAGAATAATGATATCCCAAAAAAACATTTTATTCGGAAAATATGTTTAATTACAATTATGAGCTAATAGTAAATAATAAAATGCAAACGACAAACTTTATGATGAATCGTATCTACTATTATTATTTTAAATAGTTGTTTCGGCCAACTTGCCAGAATATTATTATAAATATTTAAAAAATGGAAAAACTGTGACTCACGCAATAAAATTATAAAATACAAAAATTCGTCACCAAAACAAACCTTCCTGGTATCTCAGTTGGAAGAGGACTCGACTCGTCATCGAGAGGTCGTGGGTTCAAATCCCACATAAGCGGGGGAGGTGAATTTTTCCATTTTTTTTTTTATATTTATAATATTGTCCACTAGTTTACCTTGAATACTTTATTAAAAATCGGGGACAGAAATTCATTCTATTATTATCATAATAGAAAAAAATATACAACAAATTATTTAATATTATCTATAATATTTGGACGTGAATGTCATTTATTAAATTGTTCCAATAATTCCAACAGTCGCGCGGGCGCATCCCTACGTAGCGCTTGTGAACTCGGTTGCGCGCTGTGTGCGTGCGTGTATACTAAAATGACGACGGTAATAAAATGTACAAGTTGTAATATAGTGATAAACGAGTTATTAGCGTATATACAAAATAAAATTTCAATAGCGGATGAGGACAGTCTAATTAAAATATGTTTGTCGTCGTTTAACAGTGATCAAGTGAACGAAGCTAAGACGTTATTATTTGAATCATTACCGACCGAATACCGTAAAAAGTTACGTAAAGGGCAAGGCAGAGAAAACCGGGAGTTAAACGACATCATTGGTGTGTTTAAAGTCGCTGACCCTGATATGATGCCGGTATTTGTGGCTCGTGACCTGGAGAAACTCCCGCCAATAACCTGGGACCATTTGGACGTTTCTCAATTACTCAAGGATCTCTTGGTGGTACGAAATGACATTAAGGAAATTAAATCATCTTATGTGACTCAGAGCCAACTGGAAGACGTAAAGATACAGTTACTGAATATGAAAAACGCTGTGACGCCATTTTCTATCAACAATGTCAACCTTAACAGACGAGGTGCATACCAGGATAGCGGGCCTATTGGATTGTCGCATTTGAACGATTCGGCCTTAGTAGAACAAAACGGGTCATCTAAGTGTGTGTCATCTCCGAAAGAAAATAGCTTAAGATACAGAAGCATTGATATAAACAGCATTGAGGGTAGAGATATAATCGAGATGAATACGACATTGCTGTCGGCATCGGGTGGGAGCGCGGGTGCTGGCGGCTCGGACGGCGAAGGCGGTGGGAGCGGGGAGAGAGGCGAGTCGGCGGATAACGTCACAGACGGCCGTGCGTCATCGCGTTCGCCCGATAACAAGTTCTCGGACCAGCTGACTGGCGCGGTAGACAATCGCTCATTTGCGACCGCACTGAAATCAAACTCTAGTGAGAAGAGTGATGGTAAAATGAGCGAAGGATGGACTTTGGTACAAAAACAAAAACCATATAAGAATATTCGTTTCACTGGAAGAATGGGTAATGGTAAGATCGAACCCGAACAAAAATTCAGAGCCGCTGATAGAAAAGCACCTATGTTCATTACTAATGTACATACGGGGACATTGAAAACAGACATAAGTAATTATATCTACAGTAAAACGAATGAATGTGTAAATTTGGAGAAAATTGCTATGAAAAAGAAAGGTGAATACGATGCATACAAGTTCTTTGTGTCGGAATCTAAATTACAAATGTTCTTAGATGAAAAACTGTGGCCAAAAGGTATAATTTTCAGACGCTTCATACATTTCAAAAAAAGACATTCGTACGAAGGTATACAGGCTTCCAGTGGCGGCAGTTCAAACCAAAACAATGGATAGTAGTACCTATAAATTTGCTAGTTTCAACTGTAAGAGCGTGAAGCGCTCTGTCGAAGCGATACGTGAGTTGTGTCGAACATCTACGATAGTCGCTCTTCAGGAAACATGGTTACTGCCTAATGACCTGTCATTTTTGAGCAGTATAGATGACAATTTCACCTGCACCGGGACATCAGCGGTCGACACGACGGCGGGAGTGTTACGCGGGCGACCGTATGGTGGAGTCGCGATTCTTTGGCGGCACAGTATATTTCCCAATGTGGTAATGATCCCATGTGATAACCCGCGTGTATGTGCTATAAAAATAGTGTTACAAGATCGGTCAATTTTAGTGGTGAGTGTGTATATGCCTACCGACGCGCCCACGAACTTAGTGGAATTTACGGACGTCCTCGGCTCGGTAAGTGCAATAATTGACAGTTATAACATTGAATGTGTCTATATACTGGGCGACTTTAATGCCCATCCAACAGAACAGTTTTTCACTGAACTGTCATTATTTTGTGAGGAACAGGAATGGACTTGCGTAGATGTAGATATGCTGAAGGACTTATCAAATTGTTTTACGTTTGTCAGTGAGGCTAATGGTGCTCAGAGATGGTTAGACCATTGTGTTATATCTAAAGCAGCGGTATCCTCTGTATCCAAAGTGTACATACAGTATGATATACTGTGGTCTGACCACTTTCCATTGATAATTGAGTGTAATTTAGACGTAATCTCTCCTAAAGTACATGAATTAAAATCGCCACCAAATAATGTATTATGGGGGCATAGAGGCCTGGAACAAATTGACTCTTATTATAAGGAATGCCACGCGCATTTAAGACTTATAGATTTCCCAATTGAATTTAAAAACTGTGCTGATCAAACCTGTAATAAACCGAAACATAAACAAGAAATTGACAAATTATACAAAGAAATAATAGATGCACTAAAAAGGGCAGCCGTGGCCTCTAGAAATCATAAATGTGGTAAACGTAAGAAAGATAAATATGTATTAGGTTGGAATAAACATGTAAGCGAGGCACACAGGAATTCAAGACAGAAGTTTCATCTTTGGTGTTGGTATGGTAAACCTAAGGTTGGTACAACTTACAATGAAATGTGTGAGGCTAGGAAATATTTCAAAAAACGTTTGAAGTGGTGTCAAAACCATAAAGAACAAATAAAGATGGATATACTGGCTTCACATCATTCATGTAATGACTTCCGCTCTTTCTGGAAGGCAACACAGAGATTAAATACGAAGCCTGCAGTTCCTGTGTGTGTCGAAGGCATAAGTATTGCTGGGGAGATAGCTGATCTTTTTAAGGATCATTTTGCTGTTAAGTCGCCGTTGGGACCATCGCAAACGGTGCTGAATGTTGAGACCGGAAAAGCGCTGGGAATTAAATGTACTGCTAAGGATGTAGAGCTTATAATAAAATCGATGACCAGAGGTAAATCGCCTGGCCATGACGGACTCAGCATTGAGCATCTAAGTCATGGTGGTCCACACTTGCCGAGACTGTTGGCAATGCTCTTTAACTTTTGTATAGGCCACTCTTATATGCCTGAAGAGATGATTAAAACTGTGGTTATACCTATAGTTAAAAATAAAACGGGTGACATAGCCGACAAAAATAACTATAGACCCATATCTTTAGCTACAGTTGTATCTAAAGTGTTTGATAGCATGCTTAACTCACAGTTAAAACAGTACATAAAGCTGCATGACAACCAGTTTGGCTTTCAAACCGGTCTGTCAACGGAAAGTGCCATTTTGTGCGTTAAGCATGCTGTCAAATACTACACAAGTCGAAAAACGCCAGTTCATACGTGCTTCCTCGACTTGTCAAAAGCGTTTGACCTGGTTTCTTATGATATTTTGTGGAGTAAGCTCGAAAATAGACAGGTACCACCGGAACTCATAAACATCTGCAAATATTGGTATGGGAATCAAGTTAACAACGTGCGATGGGCGGGGAGTATATCGCAGTCGTACAGGCTGGAGTGTGGGGTTAGGCAAGGAGGGTTGTCTTCGCCTACATTATTTAACTTGTATATCAATGACCTTATCGTGGCACTGAGCAGCACCCGTGTCGGCTGTCACGTAGATGGAATTAATGTTAACAATATAAGCTATGCCGACGACATGGTGCTGCTGAGTGCATCGGTATGTGGCCTTAGAAAACTCGTGGCTATTTGTGAAGCATACGCTGTAAGACATGGTCTGGTGTATAATACGTTAAAAAGTGAGGTCATGGTCTTTGAGGTCAGAGGTAAAAACACTGATAATTTCCCGGAAATCAAACTCAATGGCACAGCCTTGAGGAGGGTGTACAAATTTAAATACCTGGGACACCAATTGACCTCTGACCTCAAAGATGATGACGATATTGAGAGGGAGCGGAGGGCGTTGGCGGTGAGGGCGAACATGATAGCTCGCAGATTTGCGCGCTGTTCTAAAGAGGTGAAAATCACTCTTTTCAGATCGTACTGTGCATCCTTCTACACCTGCAATCTGTGGGCTGTATATACCCAAAGAGCCTACAATACCCTCCGTGTCCAATATAATAACGCATTCAGGGTGTTGATGGCGCTGCCGCGATTCTGTAGTGCGTCAGGTATGTTTGCAGAATATCGTGTGGATTGCTTCTACGCTACCATGCGCAAACGATGCGCATCCCTGGTGCGCAGAGTACGTGCCAGCGCCAACAACATCCTGAGTATGATCGCGAGCAGACTGGACTGCATGTATGTCAACCACTGCTGCGCAATATCGAATGGGATTGCGCGGCAGTGATTGTCTGTATTTAGATATATATTGTTCAACCAACTTACTAACATTATTTAGTTATAAGGATAAATTGTTACTAACAAAATGGGCAAATAGTCTGAAATAAAGATTTATTATTATTATTATTCCATTTATTTCTCATTTTACTCTATTTTATTACATTTTTAAATATAAATATAAAAAAAAAATACATTTAAAAATATAAAAAAACAGGGGCACCCGCCGGTAGTGGAGCGAAGACCCAAACTACAGGGCTCCAGAGTGAGGAATCTCCTCACAATGCGGGCCGTGTCCAGAAGAACCGCCTTCTGCATCTGGTTCTTGACCCAACTGCCTAGCGTGAGCCTCTCGAGGTGATGGTCGAGGCTCTTAGCTATAATTCCGTTTACTGACACGACTATCGGAACAATAATCGTTGAGTCCACATGCCACATGTTGGTAACCTCGTGGGCCAAGTCCAAGTACTTAGAAAGTTTCTCTTTCTCGGCCTTAACGAGGTTCTCATCATGTGGAATGGTGACGTCAACGAGAATTGCACGGTTCGTCACCCGGTCTAATACCACAATATCAGGTCTATTTGCGAGAATAGTCCTGTCAGTGATAATAGACCGGTCCCAGTAGAGCGTGACACTACCGTTCTCGAGAACTGGCGCAGGTGCATACCTGTAGTATGGTACTTCAGAGCTCACAAGGCGATATTTAAGAGCAAGTTGCTGGTGTATAATCCTAGCTACTTGATTGTGTCTATGCAAGTACTCGCCGTTAGCAAGATGAGAACAACCGGAAACAATATGCCTGAGTGACTCACCGGGACGGTGGCATGCTCGACAGATGTCGACCGTACCGTCCTTCAGGATATATTTCCGGTAGTTATTCGTCTTGATAACTTCGTCCATAATTGCATAGATAAAACCTTCGGTTTCCCCAAAGAGGTCACCGAAACGTAGCCAGGCCACCGACGCGAGCAAGTCTACATCAGGCCCATTAAGAGCCCGGTAGAATCGCCCATGTAGCTCCTTGCTCTTCCATATATCCTTGCGGCCCTAAGTGGTAAGCACAGCTGGTTTACGCCAATTCTGGTTTGCCAAGGATAGTGGTGTAAGGCCTTTATCAACTGCTACAACGTCGCGATGCATCCCACTTTCACAGTTTAGGAAATATTCCCTGAGATTGCACACCTCACGGTTGTGTAGGTTTTTGCCATTTAAAAAGCCACGACCCCCACACTTCCGTGGGATGTACAATCTCATCACTGACGATCGTGGGTGATGCATGCGATGCGTTGTAAGCAGTTTTCGGACCTTTACATCCAGGGCGTCTAATTCAGTCTGAGTCCACCTTAGTATGCCGAAGGTGTATATCAGCAGGGGCATAACCCAACCGTTGAAGGCCCGAACCTTATTACCACCTGACAACAGACTTTTTAAGACTTTTGTCAGGCGACCAAAGAATCGGTCCATCACCGATTGTTTTATGTCCCCGCCGGCTATACCTAGAGACTCCGACATACCAAGATATTTGTAGGTTTCGACTTCAGAGAGAGATCTGAGGAACATTGTCTCTGAGAGTTGTAAACTCTCCGAATTTGCAACTCTACCCCGCTGCACATGTATGACCGCACATTTGTCAACACCAAACTCCATACCAATGGCGTTACTGAAAGTTTCGGTTACTTTCAGCAACTCCACAAGGTCTGGTTTGTTTGGTGCAAACAACTTGAGATCATCCATATACAGCAGATGAGAAATGATCTCACCCTCTCTATGAAGTCGAATGCCCAACTTTGAATCCCTTAACAGAGTGCTAAGTGGGTTCAGAGCCAGGCAGAACCATAACGGGCTCAGGCTGTCACCCTGGAAGATACCACGTTGAATCCTTATAGGATCCACCAATTCAGGAGAAACTCCGCAACCCGGTTGACAAAGGACTGTGGTCCACTGCCCCATGCATGAACTGAGAAAGGAGCATAGAGTTGAATCTATTTTATACAACTCCAGTACCCTTCTCAGCCATGAATGAGGCACCGAATCATAGGCCTTTTTGTAGTCAATCCAGGCGGCAGAGAGATTCTTCCTGTTTCGGCGGACCTGTTGGCAAACGGCTATGTCAATGAGAAGAAGCTCTTTAGTACCACGGGACCCAGCCCTACACCCATTCTGAGCAATGTCCAAAATATTATTACACATAATGTGTTTAGTAATTTTAGATGTCAGAATGGATGTAAGGAGCTTGTACAAGGTTGGCAAGCACGTGATGGGTCTATAGTTCTTAGCTTCCGTGGTACTACCATTCTTAAAGAGCAGGAAAGTAATACCAGTAGTCATAAAACTTGGCAGAGATCCAATTTCAAGGGCTTCTTGAAACTGAGTTGCCAAGCGGGCATGCGAGCGACGGAACCACTTAAGCCAAAAGTTGTGCAATCCGTCCGGACCTGGAGCTTTCCAGTTATGTGCCGTTCGGATTGCACAGCTAACGTCTTGGGGGCTAATGATAATAGCCTCCATGTTTCCGATCGACTCACATGCACGCTCGACAACGTCAATCCATGCTCCCTCGGTGTGGTTGATAGGCACCGACCAAATGCTTTGCCAAAACTGCGACACAGCTCCAGCGGTCGGAAGTTGCCTATCAACCACACGGCTAGTAGATCTCTCCCAAGTTCGGTATACTTTCCTTTGATCGCATTG
This sequence comes from Hypsopygia costalis, assembly GCA_937001555.2. Classification (NCBI taxonomy): domain Eukaryota; kingdom Metazoa; phylum Arthropoda; class Insecta; order Lepidoptera; family Pyralidae; genus Hypsopygia; species Hypsopygia costalis. The sequence goes on along the minus strand of OW443334.2, from coordinate 16,280,026 downwards.
GAAAAGCCGATTTTGATGGTACCTATCCACACGCTGCCTGTAACGACGAATACGGTTTGCCCATGCATACACTTTCTGCTTCAGAAAGTCTATGCGCTCTGTGACCCAGTGCATATAATCCTGGGGCCTAATATTGGTCCCAGCAAATGCCTGGTGCACAAAGCGCATAACTCTCGGGCGGTTATTACCCGATCTGAAGCAGATTAGTTTCCCTATGAGGGCTCTAGCCGCGCTGATACGCCGCTCGATTCTCATTTGCCATGCAGGAACATCGACAGCTGGTCGCGAGGCTCGGTCACAATCCGGAAATTTGACTCGAGCCAAGCGACAAGCCGCGACAGCTGCACAGTAGAGTATCGAGTGGGTATCAGCATTATTATTATTATAATAACAATTTTCTCATAAAACCCAACACAAAGTTGAAATATATTTGTTATTAGATATTTAAATTCCAACCCTATCGCCAACGTTACCTTCATAAAAGTACGTATGCGATCCACACACACGACCCATTTAAATAATTAAACTTAAAAACCCATAAAGATATATGATACAACGAGTGCACCCAGAGTGTTTTTAATGGCTGAAATAACCGGTAATTTACGTTATTATTTTATTTGCCCCGCGAGTATAGCAGTTATAAAATATTTTATCATTACGAAAGTACTTTTAATTTAACTCCATTAAATGTTAATACCCAACCCGTCTGGCCAGCGTGGGGAGTGTAGGCCAAATCCTCCTTCCGTCTAGGACGAACGAGAGAGGGTCGTGCTCCTGTAGTGGAGACAAATGGACCTGATGATGAAATGTTAATATCTTTGGTCTTAATGAACCAGATGTTGCAGTTTCATGTGGTGCAGAGCAAAAAGATGTTTTGTGAAGTTATTGTTTAGGGCCTTGTGTTTCTATATTTCACCTCTGAACACAACCCATTGTAAAGTCGATAGAATACGCAAAGGAGGCAAAGTCTCTCCTCTTACTTAATGATACCTGCTTTAAGTTGGTCTGTTATGTAATAGCTGATCATTAGTATTAAACTAATCCTAGTTATAACGTAAATAAAAAAAATGTACACTGAAGTCACTTTGGGGGGATTCATAATAAAAAAGTATTGCACACAGTTCGCGTGACGTATCCATGGACAGGGCTTGGTGTGAAGGTTCATTTCGCCTAATTTGACGGTCCAACTCATGGTTGTTCTGCCTTGTACCCTCGTCCACCCTAAACTACCAGGCATTTTACAGAGTCACCTGTTTGTCATAAGATGTGGCCGAAGATTTTAGACTACAAACCTGCAAGAAGTCAAATAGTAATTAAATAATAAAAAATTGGTTGCCTGTAAAGTCGGTATACGGGCGAAAGTTTTACGTGACAACGACTTTGAGTGGTAAAATGTTTTCGAGTGGAAGGGACGCATGCCTTTCACTTTTTATGTCTGTCTCTCTCGCTCTTAGGCGGGCTAACCATGCCCGAGTGGAAGGGACGCGTGCCTCTCACTCGCTCTCATTGTGAGCGCATAACGTGAGCGCGTTTCTTGAAGTGTCACCCGGCTAACCAATTTATAAGACGTTGTCACGTCAAAACTAATAAAAATAAGTGGCTCACCACGATCTTTAGAGCGAAAGCCAACTTTACCTGCACGTGGTGCACCCTGCCGACTACCGAAAGAGAGGTAGGGCATACCGTATTTGTTAGCTGCCCGACTGGGGAAATACCCCCCCCCCCCCCCCCCCCCCCCCCACCTTACAAAATACCGCATGCGAAATAACGATTCCCACGAGGGTTGTTATGTTCATGCGAGCGATATTTCATGTCGCAAGCGTTAATATGGTTACGGTAAGCGCTTTACATCAGGCAGGTCGTATTCTTGCTTCCACCCGACGTAGTATATAAAAAAATGTGTGCCTGTTAAAATATCGATTATAAATAAAATATTATGAAAGGCACTGCCGATAATTGGTCATCAGATCGACGTATGGAACCATTTCGTTCATGCTGCATTATTAATTCATTTACGCTGTAAATTGATTGGAAAATGGGCAAACGCCATTAAGTTTTAATAATATGCCCGTGACGATTTTCATTATTTTCATTTTGACAGCAGTGGTAGGGTTAACATATGGGGTGATTTTTAACATAATTAGTTTTTAATACAATACAAATTACTTTATTTTAGTCTCTCATACTGATAATTTGCATAAAGATGGGCATACTTACACGAGCCCGGTGCGGTGGTCGAATGGCTAAAAATCACTACTTTGACTCCGAGGTCGCGAGTTCAATCCTCGCACAAGACAAACATTTGTGTGCATGAACATGTCTGTTTGTCTTGTTTTGGTCTGGGTGTTTTTATGTATTAAAAGTATATATTTACAAAAAAAAATGTATTTAAGTACATTTATCAGTTGTCTAGTATTCATAATACAAGTTTTGCGCTTAATTTGGGACTAGATGGCGATGCGTAAATTTTCCAGAAACACTTATTTATTTACAAAGTGATTATGATGTATTTATTGTCTCCATCAACCCGTATTCGTCCCACTACCGTGAAATGGGTCTTCCCTCAAACGAAGATGGTTTAGAGCTTACTACCCAATAAGGCCAGTATATCAAGCCAGCCAAGCCGTCAAAAAGCTACTGACTTTGTCTTATCATCAGGTCTTATCATGTCATCTTCTAATGACAACAGTCGGGACCGAAACGTGCCTTCTGACACGGAGCGCTACGATCGTCTGACACGCCATACGACATCATCGAGCTTCTCCTATAATGTAATGATAATATAAATCTTAAAGTTAGCCATTCCTTTAATTTATATATTATCCATTTGGGAGGACAGACTGAGGTGTGTATTAGGAAATATATGTAATTTTTATATACGACGTCGAGTGGCGAATAAGCATATGGCCTGTCTGATATGTATGACAGATTTCCAACTCTCGATCAGGTAAACTAAAGGATTTCTTAATGTGAATAGAATATTATATACATACATCTATATCAAATCTAAATACGTGCGTGGGAGTGTGTGTGTATGTGTAAACGAAATCTTTGTTGTTATAGGAAAGTAGGTAAATATTATTCTTATCGTATCTCAGGCTGACTTATTGTCAGCCTAAAGGATGATAAGAATATTTTTTTTGTCATACAGTCACCATATTCTTTTAGTTAAGTTGCACATTATTGTGAACTCCGTGTATGACGGGACTTAAGATTTTTAACTGTTTGCTCGAGGGACGCCATATTTAATATTTTGTATGGGATTACCACTCTACTTTTGTCTAATTTAGTGCATAAGATTTAAAAATGTTTTTTTAATATTAAAATTAAGGCTTGCTTTAAAAAAAAAAACATAATGAATACGAATTCACAGTAATAAACAATAATACAAAAATTCGCCAATCTCACAAATCAGCCTCATAGCTCATTTGGAAGAACCCTCTGCTAGTAATACATAAGTCCCTAGTTCAAATCCAACCATTGTCCTCCTTTTTGTCCATTTGAAAATATTTTTTATAACTAATTAATGTTTTTTAGGAATATTTTGTACCTATTTTTAATATGTTGTAGATATTTTTTTTAAATATTATGCATAACGTATCTCAGGCTGACTTATTGTCAGCTTAGAGGATGATAAAAATATTTGTTTGTCATACAGTCATCATAATCTTTTAGTTAAATTGCACAATATTGTGATTTCAGTGAATGGCGGCACTAAAGATTTTGCAACTGTTCTCTCGAGGGACGCTATATTTAATATTTTGTATGGGATTACCACTCTACTTTTGTCTAATTTCGTGCATATGTTTTAAAAATGTTTTTTAAAAGCAAATTAAGGTTTGCTTTTAAAAAAAACATAATGAATACGAATTAACAGTAATACAGTATAATACAAAAATTCGTCAATATTACAAATTAGCCTCATAGCTCATTTGAAAAAGCACTCTACTCGTAATACTTATGTCCCGAGTTCAAATCCCACCATTGTCCTTTGATTTTGTCATTTTTAAAATATTTTTTTATAACAAATTAAGGTTTTTTAGGAATATTTTGTAGTAGACTACTTAGCAATGTACTTAGTAGAAACATTACTAAAAAACCGTAACTTGCTTTTTTGTGCAATGTTGGATGAAAACAAGCATACCACCCGCCTGGTGTGGAGCAGTTACCGTGGCTGTATAAATGCAAATCGCAACATGAAGTATCGTACCCACGGTCGCCTTCGCTGCCAACGCAGAACTCCTGGATTTTCTTCTTGGTGACCTCACTCACTCGCAGCAACACGACCCTATAGGGATGTTTGGCTGCCGTATTCTGTCAGGTGATGATACATCCCCAGCCGGGCAGCTAATGAATATACCTACATAGGATGGAAGATAGGAATAAAAATGGTCGCAAAAATAGAGAAATATCACGTAAAAGAAAAACCACAAACAATACAGTCGATTCGATGTGAGAAAAGTTGAAAAAAATTCCGCGCCGTGTCAATAAAGTCCAATTTACGCCACAGAACTTTCGATAAAATATCGTTGTTATTAATAATATAACTATTAGCATACTACGATTTTAATTGATAATGCATATTAAAATTTTATGCCTATGTTGAAAACAATAATTGTCGTATGAAACTTTTTTTCATTTTAATAAATCATTCTATTTACAGCACATGACTTCTTGTGTCAAGCGATTGGTACGTAAAACGGAACGGTTTTAAAAACTCTCGGTTATCGGCGCGCGGCCATCCCATTTTTGATACAACGGTACGTAGGTGCTACGGTAGGTAGGTACCTACGTACCTACTTAAGCATTGATAGAGTGCTAGTAGTTTGCGCGCCATCTAGCCATTTTTGATTAAAACAGAAAAGCATAATTAAACAAATTGAACCTTCGTGTACTGATTTAGTTACTAATCAAATTACCTATATCTAATTTGATACTCTTAGCGACCTCTGTTGCTCTTTAGAGTAACTATATTACGGTGTACGCAATTTACTATGAACATTGTTCGTCCTTTATCTCTCGTCCCTGATATAGGAGAATATAAAATAACGTGTAGGAGATAGGTTAAATAAGGTTTTCATTTATTCAGTTATTAAAACGATTAGTTTTATGTTCTCAGTTATTAAAACGAATAGGTGTTATGTACATATTTTATTTGAAAATGGTTTTTCGTGCTAAAAATCTACGTTTGTATATTTTTTATTTTTAGTGTGTTCCTTATTTATTTTTTTAATGCGGTTTTAATTTTTTTTTTCAAAAATATTTTATTTCCTTTACAAGTTGTTACGCAAATAATTTTTGTAGCAAAAGTTGTTAATAAAATACGATGTGTCCTACAAAAGAAAACGTGCGTAAATACTCGTCTTAAGTAGCTAATAAGGCGAATATTTTGGCAAGAGTATACAAGAAAAAACAGATAAAATATGACAATGAGTTTCATCACGGAGCCTTTGTTATTCTGATTGGATGCTTATGTAAATGGACGATGCTGCAAACGCGAAAATAGCATATTCAGAAAATCACTGCGATGGTAGTGAAAAACACAATAAGAATACTCAATGATGCAAAACTTGGTTATGTCTGCAAGAACTTTCATTTAATTAATGGTCCATTTTATGGCACTGGCTTTTGAATTCGCCAACAAAACCCTTGACAACAAGTTACAGTAAACAGTCCTTTCGTAGGAATGTCTCCGAGTACTTGGTAAACAGTTCTTTTATAGCAATGTCTCCACGTACTTGACGGAATCCAGGAAATGCTTCATAAAATTCACAAAAAAATTGCAAGGAAGTTTAGAGCACTTTTACATTTTGATATTCACACATTTTGATATACAGGGTGGATTTTTTATACAATTAAATTTATCCTTTAAGTATAAAATATTATTTATTTAAGCATTAAATATATCCAATATATCTGTTGTTCGTATTTGCCAGCCATTCTATAGTCATGAAGCGGTTAGTTCTAAGCCGTTTATTTGTAACTTAAGATATTAGATTTTGCATCGATTTGTCAGTAGTATAGTTACGAGAAGCGATGGCGTCATTTTGAGTGTCTGTCTAAATCGAACACGCTAGTTAAGCAACGTCGATCTCAGCCTGTCTATGGATATGTTTATTTATCTCGAGCGCCAAGTTAAGCCGTTAATCTAAGTCAGTGGCCTTAAGGCGGCTGAAAACACGGAGGCCAGTATTTTCAGCCAGCAAACCCGCAGTTGAGCAGCGTGGTGGAGTATGCTTTAAACCCCTTCTATTGACGGGAGACCCGTATCCTGATTATGGGTTTAACCCGATAGTTACTAGAAAATGACGCTTCTATTTGCTAATGCCTTAGTATTGTACACAATTCTAGTATTATATATAGTAATTAGAAAGAAATAAATTTGTATATATGACATCACAAAACACAATACAAAACAATATATGTAAGGTATACCTACATACATCTTGTACAATGTACGACGCCAAAGTGGTTCCAACTCAGCATAGCATAATTCTATGCATATATAACGCCTTTCTGAACTACTCAGAATAAAAGCCTAAGTAATATTTTGCAACACAACTTAGGCTAAATATTAAAGTAGAAGCCATTAGTTGTATTCATAATGCGAACAAAGGATTTCGCTGCGTAGAGGGTAAAAGGTAGCCGCTTTTACTCATTTCTCTATATGTACTATATTTACATATGGTTTAAATACATACTAAATATCTAGAATATGTATTATGTTCTTCGTTTGCATAATACAATTGTTATATTTGATCCTGCCGACACTATTGTTAAAAGTAATCTTTTAAAGGCATATAGGTATATGGATTTAATAAGGCAGCACAATCTTGTATAGGGAAAATAACGAAATTGCAAGAAATATCTCATTATTCATAAACCTTAGTGAATTAAAAAATGATGTTCCATAGATAATCGTTTAATATATCTTTTTTTGTTAATATTTTTTTTTATAGGGGCTTGTATCTGTTACATCCCTAATCCTAATCCAAGAGACTCAGTGATGACATGCGGTAATTAAGTTGAAAAACATTCTTGCCCGCACTGATGTAGGATTAGTCAATATGCATTGAACCAATCCGACATCTTTGATGTTCTCATCATGGAGTTTTTGTTCTGTTTGTATTTGGCACACTCCATCAACAAATGTTGGACATCCTCTATGATCCCACACTATTCACAATAAGGTAAGGTATATAGTGAATATAGCTAATCCGTAAAATTCGATATTAAGAAATACGGTAATTATTGAACCGTCCGCGTCGCCACACGGACGAGAAATTTCCAAACTCTACAATGAAGGTATGATACGACCTCAACTCGTTGATTAAAAGTTTGCGCCTATCCGAATGGGTAAAAACGCTAACACCCAACTGGGTGATGGGTGACCCATTGCATTAGATGTTTCACATTGAAAAACGAGTGTGTTTTAGACCACACTACTGAAGTAAAACTTCTTTAACTCTACTAACTTACATCTCTCTGTCAATTTCCGTTCACGTTTCCGTAACGCTTTAGTCACGCATTCACCAGCTTACGCCCCAAGTCAAGAAAGTACCCGTGCGTAAAGAAGTTTTACTTCAAATCATATTGTCAAATTCGTAACCAAAAAATATTTTTTGAGGTTGATTAAAAATCACACAATACACTTACCTCATCTCTATTCGGGGATAGGTTCATTAATTTATTGTGACGCCAGTACACCCAGGGGCAACCAGAGACTGACAAATTCGTATCATTTACTCCAATGATTAATGGATAATTTGAAATTTTCGGTATTGTTGTGGCACAATACCAGATATGGAATGATAAATAACCATTTTGTAATTAAAAATGTGGCTGTCTGATTGTAAGCATAGATTTTCTTCGCTACATTTAAAAATTATAAATCTGTATAATAATTCTTATATTGATCTTACTTTAGTTTCTTAGCGTTTGACTACTGACTACATGGGGTGTAAGTGGTTCATCAACATCTTTGAACTAAAGCCAATGTCACCTGCACGCGATGCACCCTGCTTACTGACAAACGAAGCTCTGGCGAAAAGAGTGGTAGGGAGCGTAATTGTAAGCTACCCCGACTGGGGAATGTACCTCCACCTAACAGAATACCGCGGCCAATAATAGCAAGTTTGGAAGTAGGATATTAACACCTCGCGTGCCGCGACCTGTCAATTCTGTACCAAGCGCTGTACCAACGCTGTACTCACCAGGGGACCGCGGCACGCGAAAGATTATGTGATATTGATTATAGTAGAATAAAATAAAAGATATTTTTATATGTAATACATATACATACATAGTACACACAGTTCAGCGTCGAGGTAAATAATAGATTAACATATCTACATTGACATAGGCACAACATGATTGATGAAATATACGGCGAAAGTTTTACGATAATATATTTTTGCCCGAGGTTGACATATGAACAACAGAGTTCTGTGCCCCTATAAGTATAAGTTAGTAACGAAAAAGAAACCGTTTTGAAATTACATTGCGTGCTTTGCTTTAACTTGTTAGTTTCTGTATTTTGTTAAAGCACCAATGTTCTTTGAAATTTCGTTTTTTCGTACTTATAGGAGTCATCAAATATGGAGGCGGGCCTTTACCGCATGGGGTCGATAGGATCGGCGTTGTCGATGTCGAACTCTACTTTTTTATGTTTTGTACATATACATATATAATATGAAGCTATGTATTGCTATCAGGTTGGCAAAGGGTGAAATTAAATTCCAACGCTTTGTACCTATTCCTATTATTTCTTTGTTCTAAGGTAGCTTCACCCTTGGGTCTGAACTGAACTTGACTGTTTGTCATTGCCTTTTTGGTAGTGCTGCTATTTAACCTGGCTGCACAGAAGCCACCGTGGTACGAATGTATGGTGGCCCTGTCTCGATCATTCCACTGATTTTTGTTACTACGGAAGAATTTGGTACCAAACATCTTTTTCTGATTTTTATTTACGTAAACAATGACACAATATATTTATTACATATATATCATATTAAAAAGTAAAAACTAGATACGTAATGAATTTTTGTACATTTTTACCTCCTTTTCAGATATGTAATGAAATTTCATACGACCCGGATATTTGAGAGGGAATAAAGAACTTTCTCTTCTAATTGATAGGGTAGAATGTAAACATTACAAAGCAAGTGTAATATAAGTTCGTAGATTGTTTAATAAGAGAGCAAAGAAATACTTTTAAGGCGAAAGCGTTTTTTGAATCCAGAGTAGAGCGACGGATTCTAGAGTAGATCCCTAGCGCAGCAAGGTATTCAAAGTACGTAGCTCGAGCTTTAAAATAGTGTTGCTCCCGAGGTGGACACTCTACTTTTTATCACATTCTATGCGAAAATAAGTAAATGCAACTATGACTACGTAACAATACTTTCAGTCTCACTACTTGAGGAGATACGCAATTTTTTTTATAAAACTAAATAAAATTTTATAGTTAGACAAGCGCGCGGTTAGTTTATTACACCCTACAGCCTGTGACTTGGACTTTCTGGCGGGACCTGTGGCTGCGAGGTTGTGCTTCTGAACAAATTTTCATAATTTAATGTATATTTTTTTTTTATACTACCTCGGGTGGCAGACAAGCATATGGCCCGCCTGATGTGAAGCGGTTATCGTAGCCATATTAACGTTCGCAACATAAAAATTCTCTGCAGTGGGGACTGCCATAGCAGCATCTCCTTCCCTTCTGATGACCTCACTCACTCGCAGGAATACAACAACTTTCAAGGGAATTGTTATTTTGCTGCGGTATTCTGTGAGGTGGAGGACATCCCCCAGTCGGGTAGTTTACAATTACGCTCCCTATCCCTCTTTTCGCCACAGCTTCGTTTGTCAGTCAGCAGGATGCACCGCTTGCAGGTTAAGTTGGCTTTGGTTAAAAAATTAAAGTCATAAAAACCACTTACACCCCAAAACATTGATAGAGATTCATAATAAAAATTGTGTATTATGGGCAACTGATCATTAGAGTGGATATAATTATTGGAATCTTTGATTAAAAGCGTTTAAATCACATCGCAAAATGTTGCGGAAGATAGCAGTAAAATTGATGGTTTTGCTTTTAAATTATTGAGGAACTAGTGAATTCCTGACCATATTTTTCAGCATATCCCTAAAGCTGGGACGATAAAATTATACAAAGCAACTTGATAACAGCAAAAATATTTTATTAAAGAGTGGTCGCCAATCAAAAAAGTCCTGTTAACGTAGAACAAACTAGCTATTTTCGAATACATGTGATAAAAACATATTTATCTCATACAATAGGCAATCAAGGCTGTCATGAACACTGCGACTTGTCTCGACAATAAAGACACTTAGCACCATCCGTAATGTGAACTGATTTTCTAGGAAATTGTACAAGGTGCCGTCGGAACGTAAATTGTTCTTTATTACAGACAAAGGATCTCTTCTGGCGACAAGTCTGCTACATAAACCAGGGGACGTTTTGGCACGTTCACATTCAATAAGGAAAGGAAAAATATCGCTGGGCCGATAATAATCGAATGCAATATTATAAAAAGTATTGAATACATTTTTTGCAGATAAAAAATCTGCTATATATTTTTAGGGTTCCGGTTTTGGAATCCTCTTGGGATCACTTTGTCCTTCCACCATTTTATGCACACTGGAAAACATATGGTTTTTTTATTTATTTTTTATTTGAGAGGCTAGCGAACATGTCGTGCAGATCACCTGATGATAATCACCACTGCGCGTTGAAATCATCAATTTTATGTTTACTTGCAAGTAATCAAATGAACGTTTATTTGGGGAATATTTATTGAAATAGTTTAATTAATTTGGTTTGTAAGTAGTTCATCAACATCTTTGAGTCAAAGCCAACCTCACCTGCACGTGGTGCACCCTGCTGACTGACGAGGCTCTGCCGAAAAGAGAGGTAGGGCATAGTGTATTTTGTAAGCTGCCCGACTGGGGAAGTCCCTTCACCTCACAGAATACCGCAGCCAAAACAGCCAAATAACAATTCTCTTGAGGGTTATTGTATTCCGTCGAATGAGTGATGTCACCAGAAAGAAAGGAAGAAGTATAGGCTGGCAAGATGACCCACATGCTCGTTTGCCCCCCTCTCTTATAAAAAAAGAATAGATTAAATAAATTCTTTTAAAACACTCGATTGTACGGGAATAAACAGATTAGATTTGCTACATTTATTAAAATACACAGGACATCTCCACTACTCATGCGACGTGAAGACGGGTCCGCTAGTATTATAACGTTCAGCTACTGGCGTGTTTCCGAGGAATTAACTTAATCTCATACGAGCACTGCGCATTTAAGTGTAGGTTTAACTAAAATGCTTTATGTGTTATGAAAGTATTTGCTATTCTGGCGCAAATCTCTCCATTTTCACAAATCTGCACAATGAACAAGTTGTCTGTTTGTAATTAAACTTTTGTAAGTACTAGCGAAACTCGGCCACGCTTCCCTGTGGTATATACTGTATATGCCACAGGGAAGCGTGGCCAAGTTTCGAACAGGAAGCACACTGTATATAATATACAGTGTGCTTCCTGTTCCCGTGAGAACTCTCAAAATAGATATTAAGCATTTGTAAAGTTTGTAAAGTATGTGAGCTCAGTGGTTGAATGGTTAGCAATGACCACTTTGACTCTGATGTCAACATCGACAGGGTTCGATCCCTGCACGATAAAAATAATTGTGATCATGAACATCTCTGTTTGTCTTGGTCTGAGTGTTATCTATGTATTGATTTCAAAATAATGTAATTAAGTATAATATCAGTTATCTAGTACCCATAAAATCTTTGCTCAGTTTGGGACTGAGATGGCCGTGTGTAATTTGTCCAGGTATATTTATTTATTTATGTATAGATAAAATGTATAAAACTTTATATCCAAGTGATATAATTTTGAATATTTAAGATACAGTCACACTCACAGTACTAATAAATAACGTATAGTGTGGCCACTCCCTGCCGCTCTCTCATATCGACCTCACCTCCTCTCTGCGACAAATCTAGAACAGTTTGTATGGACGCACACACGCTTATTCATGCCCTGCACAGACAGCATTGTTTATGTAGTTCACGACGTGACATTTGTATGGAGTGGCCGGATTGTAACTGTGTACCAATATTTATTCTGTGCAGGAGCTCCGATTTTGAAATTTGGTACCTAGTTAGGAAACATAAATCTGTTTTTATATTCATTGGACAATGAAATCGATTTAGTAGTATATCAGTTATTTAATAATGCGTTTTTACTTGCGAATCGCGGATTTGATGGTAGAAAAGAACCAGATAAACAGTGTTCATGCACGTAAATGTTGGTCTTGTGCGGGAATTGAAATCGCGATACTCGGGTGTCAGTAACAGATACGAGCTATTCGACTACCAGGCTTGTTATAGAATAATAGATTTTCACTGCGACCTCAATATTTAAAAATTAAATAAAGCATATGCTATTCATTGTAATAAAAAAAAATTGGTTGTTTGTAAAGTCGGTTTACGTACGATAATTTTACGTCATAACGTCATAAGAAAACATCGGCCGATGGAGTGGAAGAGAGATAGATGCTTCACAAGCCGAACGCTTAGGTCAATCGTGCCTCTCTTGTTCCGTGTTCTCGCTTGCACGCTCGGCTCAGGCAGAACGTGACAATGAGTCATGCTTTTTCATGCGTGCCGCCGACGTTCAACGATTTATAAGACGTTATCACGGCCGTGTGGTTTCCGGCAGACTAGAATAGAATCACTCCGTCTCTTCCCGTGGATGTCGTACAAAGCGACTAAGGGAAATACGTTATCAAATATCGATCAGGCCTCCCCAACCCGTCTGGCCAGCGTGGGGAGTGTAGGCCAAATCCTCCTTCCATCTAGAACGGACGAGAGAGGGTCGTGCTCCTGTAGTGGAGACTAAAATGGACCTGATGATGATGATGATGATGATCACGTCAAAAATGTATTTACGTTTTATTCACAGTTGCTCGGATGAGCTGTTTCATTTGATTCCTGCCGCTGAGTTGCACTATCGTACAACTAGGCATAAATTAAATGTCCACCCATAACATTATTAATAATTGACGATCTATTCATATTATTGGAATCGATGTGTTAGGTAACAACTCAATGTTTTAGGTCTCCAATAGTGTTAGAAACCTAAAATCCGTGGTGCACGGCAGTTGAGCTTCACTTGACTAGCCATCTCTTTAGGCTTTTAATGCCTTATTTGCCATATTGCTGTCTCTCACATTGCTAAGAGGGAAAGTCAAATTCCAAAAGCTTCCTACTCCTACTAATTTTCTTCTGATTAAATTCGTTGTGAGTTCCAAGGCAGCCGTAGTTTTACCCCCGGAACTGCAATGGACTTCATTGTTCATTGCCTTTATTGGCGGTCGCCGCTGTTAATCCTGGCTACACAGGTACACCACATTCCCACCACTGTGTCTACAGTGGTGGGAAAGTGTGGTCGACCCCCATCCCAAATAAAAAAAATATTGGCGATCTACTACAGTTTCCTAAGATATTTTATACCACGAACGATGAAACTATGGAATCAACTTCTCTCAGCGGTATCTCCGAACATTTACGACATGGTAATCTTCAAGAACACAGTCTATATTTCCCTTAAAAGGCTAGCAACGGATCGGCGACCCCTTTGCTTTGCTGATCTCCATGGGCGGTGGTGATTGCTTTCCACCAGGTGATCCACATGCCTCCCTCTTATATATAAAACATTTTTTTTTAAATTATGGTGACACAAATATTATTCCTAACGGTACTTTAGACAGTATATATTATTACAGCATCCATAAGGATTAATAAAACCATGACATAATATTGTGGTTTCGCCGAAGACTTATGTGTTCAAAGTATCTGACCAAGCGGATATTAAAATTTATGGCTTCGATATAGGCGAATACCAAGCAATATTTTTATTCTCGCTGACATATTGTTATTTCTTCTAAAAGCGAAGGAGGATAGTATTAATTTATTACGTCAACTAGCAAAACAATGTACACACATTACAAACTATATACTATTTTTTATTCTGTGACCACAGTACAGTCGGCAACGAATGCGGTCTATCAATTTTGACAGAACTTTCTAATGATTGTAAATGTTGCTAAAGTTGATCTTCTATTATTTATGAAAGGGATAGGACCTTTTCTATTTGAAAAATACAAATGAATTTCACTCTAAATGCCATAGACTACTTATTTGACTCACTGTACAAAGACTGCAGATAATTAACAGTTCCTTATCAAGATGTCTCATACGGTGACCTTTGACTCCTCTAAAATTATTAGTCGTAATTTTATTTGGCCGAAAATCATTGGCCCAAACTTCTAACGTACATTTATTGTATAGCCTAACTGATGTTTTTGCACTATTATAGTTTTACCACAGCCTAAGTAATAGTACTACGTACGTATGTAACGTAAGTATGGCTACTCCCTGTCGCTCTCACAAGGCGACCACACCTGCCCTCTGAGTCGAATTTGTCACAATAATTCAAAATTAACGTTTAAAAATATTTATTATTACAATATTACCTAAAGTATATAACGTCTTATACTAGTCACCCTTAAGCTATTATAGCATTCAACCTTAAGGCATCTACACACACATTTGCACATATACAGACGCGGTCTGTTTGTGTTGTCTTTTTTGTATAGAGTGGCTAGGGTGTGATTTCGCCTAAAAATCAAAAGCCCTAATTTTAATTATTTAATTAAAATTAGACACTTACCGACCCCTTCTTATGATGAGCAGCAAGGATTACAGTTTGCGAGCGATAATTATAGTGTATTCAGCCACTTGTACTACATAAAGTTCTGTCCGACAAGTCGATGCCAAAGTGTGTTTTCTAAGGAGAGAAAAATGTTACAGTATTTATTTCAACAACTGATAATGATCAATTTGAACTAGTGGGAATAGAGGAATTTAATATAGCCTTACCTTGGTATATAATTGTTCTAATAAATTGCCTGTCGTTACACAACCTTTTCACAAAAGCTTTCTTTTGTGACATACCTTCTTTTACTTCATTAAGTCGGTACATTGTCACTAAAACAAGATAGCTGAAGCCTTGTACAGAGCTTCTGAGGAAATTCCTCTGTTGGGTAAGGATTGGTACACATTATCAGATATTTTCTTGCCTACACGCATTGCTTTGAGTAGACAAGAATTTTGTCTTGTATCTCTTACACATTGTTTAACGTATGTCTTTCTAATAAATAAATATTCCTGGACAAATTACACACGGCCATCTAGTCCCAAACTAAGCAAAACTTGTACTATGGGTACTAGGAAACTGATATAATACTTAAATACATTTTTTTTTTTGTAAATACATACATATAATACATAGAAAACACCCAGACCAAGACAAACAGACATGTTCATGCACACAAACATTTGTCTTGTGCGGGGATCGGGGAGTCAAAGTGGCCATTGCTAACCATTTGACCACCGAGTTCGTCAAATGCTTGTAGATGCCAGCGGGTGAGCAATTTTGATTTTCTTTTTTTTTTTTTCAAAAGTAGCTTAGGACTTAGGGAAGTAGCACACGACTAATACTTATAGTGGTGTGTTGTAGTGACTATGCATGGGTGCCGCTGCACACCCCGCTCTTATATTCGATGCTGCTAGTATTAGTCGTACGTTAGTAGCGATGCCACGTCGATTCAGTCGCCCGTTGATATTGATGCAGTTGTTCCTCAGCATGAGTAAGTGCTCTATATTTTGTTGAAGTTTTGAGAAGCTGTAGTGTTGGTGTATTGCTTCTGTCGCGTGTCTGCCACTTATGGCCAGAAGGAGGGATGCATTGACGAAATCGTGCGTTGACGAAATAAGCTACTGTATCGCTTCAAAAATTTGCTACCTGTCATAGTTGAGACTGTTCTTAGCTTTTGCTTTAATCTAAGATTTTTTTGACATTTGAAGATCATTTCATCGATTCTTCTAGTTTATGAATATATGTGAGAAACTTCTATGACTCTGATGCTGCAGTATCACCTGGAGTTTACAGGATAATCCTCGTCCGCTTAGAACAGAGATCTCGTATTTCGACTCAATGAAATAGTCGTCATGATGACAGACGGACGCGTCACGAAATATTTATTTTGCATTATACTAAGACTCATTCAATATATAGAAAAAAATACACACTCGAAAAACATAACCTGCCTTTCTACGTCAGTCAAGTATTTACTTGACACAAGACAATGTGCACCAAGTCTTACTTCGCTAGCTCTAAGTTTGCGGCATAATCCAGTCTAGACATTAAGTATTAATTAGATGTCTAGGCGAGCACCGAGTTGGGGATATCGCCCGATGGAGCGTTCTAACTTAATCATCCTACTAATTTTACCAACCTCCTGAGAGTCTTGAATTTTTCAGCATTCATCAGCGTAAGCTCAGTTTGCAAGTGGGAATTACCTAATTACTTTGTAGTCAGACGTGTAAGACCACGTCAAGCTTCACGTTGATAGGATCTTTTTAGATTCATGCGTTTATCGCCCCGCTTGCGGGTTTGTCATAGTCAAATGGGGTGTAAGTGGTTCATCAACATCCTTGAACCAAAGCCAACTTCACCTGCACGCGGTACACCCTGCTGACTGACAAACGAAGCTCTGGCGAAAAGAGAGGTAGGGAGCGTAATTGTAAGCTACCCGACTGGGGAATGTACCTCCACCTCACAGAATACCGCAGCCAAATAGCAATTCCCTTGAGGATTGTTGTGTTCCTGCGAGTGAGTGAGGTCACCAGAAAAGAAGGAGATGCTGCGTTGGCAGCGGGGGTGGCGGCGCGCAAGCGATATTTTATGTTGCGAGCGATAATATGGCTACGGTAACTGCTTCACATCAGGCGGGCCGTATGCTTGTCTGCCATCCGACGTAGTATAAAAAAAAAAAAAAAAAAAAAAAAAAAAAAATGTCAAAAAAACGCATGCGGGAAATTTACTATGACAGTTGCCGCACGCGGGACGAAAAACGCATGACTTTAAAAAGGCCCTTAAACTGTTCTTATAAAAGACTGCTATGGTGTATACTTATGAGTAGCTTTATGTAGTTTTATTATTATTAGTGTGTAAATGGTTCATCAACATCTTTGAAACAAAGTCAACCTCAGTTGCACGTAGTGTACCCTGTTGACTGTCAAACAAGGCTCTGAAGAAAAGAGAGGTAGGGCATAGGTATCCTATTATTTATTCTGGACTTTTAATATGATTTATACAAAATTTCATGGCATCCGGTTCAGAAGTTAAATCGTGAAAGTCTAAGAATCAAATAAACAAACTCACTTCCCGACTTATAGTGTTAGCAGTAAGACAAGGATATAAAATTGTTTTAGTTTCAATTAAATTATTAGCTAACTTTCAAATAATCAGTCCCATGGGAACAGTTTGAGCTTTCCGCACTACGAGAGCCCATATAAAGTGAGGATTAATGTGAAGCCTAATAGCAACTAAGAAACCACGGGAATGTCCCACTAATTAATCTTACTACCGCACCATAATAATGTGATTTCATCTTAAAAATCTTGGAATATAAGATATATCTTATATAATATATTTATGTAATAGTACTTATGCATGTATGGGGTGGAATCGATAAATAATAAATAAATAAATATTCCTTGACTCTAGTCCCAAACTAAGAAAAGCTTTTACTATGGATACTAGATAACTGATACTATACTTAACATATATATTTTTTTTGTAAATACATAGAAAACCAGACCACGTCACACATGTTCATGCACATAAATGTTAGTCATGTGCGGGGATCGAACACGAGACATCGAAATCAAAGTGGCCATTGCTAGCCACTCGACCGCCGAGCTCGTCCCTCATACTACTCCTTCTAAACTATACAAGATATTGACACTGATCCTGAAAATGATTTGCGAGCTCTATTGAATGGTATCAATATATATATTTAGTGTATATTACCCTTGATTTGAAACAAATCACAGAGAAAATAAATACGCGTGACGCGTCAATCGAGCGAGCCGAGTAAGACTTCTAGGTGGGATCCGGCGGCAACGAGTATTATATAAGTTGTCTATTATTATTTTATTCGTATATTCGATATTTATGTAGTTTATGTTGCGTCACCTACCTTTTTATATTAGATTCCCTTCACACCGAGGTTGTATGGAAGAGATCGCCAGACGATAAGGCCACCTTTTGAACTTTATTCATAAAGTCACTATTGTAATATTTTACTGTTGTGTGTAATAAAGAGAAATTATAACAAGCTATTACCGGCGGATTTTCCTGCTTTGTCATTATTCCAATAAAACTTTTTTCCCTCGTGAAAATATGATGGTTTTCCATAAAAAGTCGCCTATTAGGTGTCTCATGCCAATCCATTGGTTCCGTTCGACGTGAAAGAAGGACAGCGAAACAACCACACTTTCACATATATATAATTGATATGAACTAGTCCTTGCCGGTGTCTTCGTCCTGGTGGTTTAGTAAATTTACAAATTAATTCAGTTAGAATGATGTGTTTTCTTTATTTTTAGTCAGAGTCCCTAAATAATTCTGAGCTAAAAATTGTTCTATTTGTGTATCTATAAGCTCCTTAACTTTCGTGAGAAAATCCTGTTGAAATAGGATTAGCTATTACGATCTCGTAATAGCTAATCTAATTTCAACAGGATTAATCTTAATCCCGGTCGATAACAAACATAACAACGACTCTTAATTTTACTTATACAATATAAATAATAATAATAAATATTGTCAGACAAATTACACAGCGCCATCTAGCCCCAAAGTAAGCGAAGCTTGTGTTATGAGTACTAGACAACTGATAAACATACGTAAATACATTTTTTTTTTGTAAATACATACTTATGATACATAGAAAACACCCAGACAAAGACAAACAGACATGTTCATGCACACAAATGTTTGTCCTGTGTGGGAATCGAACCCACGAGCGTCGGTATCGAAGCGGCGTCATTGACCACTACGCCACCGAGCTCGTCAAATATAAATATATCTCATAGACTGCTATCTCTATAATTAATTATAAATCAATTAATTATAGAGATAGCAGTCTATGAGATATCTCTCATATATTTCCATAAGCATACTAGCATACGGCCTTATGAATATATTAAATAGCAGTAAGAGCGGTAACGCACTGCATCCGGATCCAATCCGAAATCGGACGTATTTAATATCCCTTGCTTTTGCACTGCGGTTGTGCTATGGAGCAGTATGTAACAGGTACCTAAGCAAGGGATATTGAATGCGTCCGAGTTCAGATCGGTTTCGGATGCAGTGCGTAACCGCTCTTACTGCTATTTAATATATTCATAAGGCCGTATGCTAGTATGCTTATGGAAATATATGAGAGATCCCCTGCTGCTCTCTCACGTCGACCTCACCTTACCTAGAATACGGTTTTGGAACAGATTGTATGGTGCCGCACGCACACACGCTAATTCCCTCTCTGCACAGACGCCATTATTTAAGTAGCAACCGACGCGACATTTGCACAGTATAGTAATACAACCAGTACTTTGACTTCATACTAGCGCCGAAATCAGCGCACGCACACAGCCAAACGTCATTTACACGACCGCTCAGGAAGTTTTGGTGCGCGGCGGCGCACCAGGCGCGTTTGGGCGCTAGTATGAAGTCAAAGTACTGGTTGTATTACTATGCTGTGACATTTGTATGGAGTGGCTGGGTGGACTTACTCATTATCTCAAATGTATAGAAGAAGTAATGTATAGAAGAAATTACAAATATTCATTAAAAATCAAACATATTTTAACGTGTTTTAATGACATAGTAAGTTACAATACGAAGTTATATAGTTATTTGAAAATACAATTGATAACACAATACATACGTAATAAGTATTCCGTTTTGAATTTAAAAAATTGATTTCAATTTAAAAATGATTAGGTACCTACCAAAGATTTAACATGATTTAATTGTTCTGGATTTTTATTTTATGTAATCAAAATAATGTTTCAAATGGTATTGTAGTGATATTCTTCCAATTTATGTTGCCAAATGAGAATAAGTAAAATACCAAATAAGTACTGTGTATTTTTCAATTCGACTATTACCATCGAAAGATTTATCTTCTATAATTGATTTAAAAATCGAAATCCTGGAATCCGAGCGGATGATGTGATTTGTGAGTAATCTTTGTGGGACGTTGGGTTTGAGGTATGATGGAAATGCGACGGCTCGTGGCAGCCTGCGGGGCGGATTCCTCCGCGCGTGTACCGGGCATTATGGAGAATCGCCTGCAAAATATGAAATAAAAAAGGTACGTTTATTATTCATTAATACCTAAAAATTCAGGGTCGGTTAGGTTGAACACCTGCTATCCAATCATATTTATCAAATATTACACATACTTTTATCATTGGTTATTTTATAATGGGAAAAGGACAACCCAATGACGATGAGTTTAATTTATTTGATGTTCGTTGGCCATAGATAAATAAAAACCAAAACGACGAGCTCGGTGGTCGAATTGGCACTTTAACTCCGTGGTTGCGGGTTTTATCCAAGACAAATATATGTTTGCATGAACATGTCTGTTTGTCTTGGTCTGGATGTTTTGTATGTATTATATGTATGTATTTACAAAAAAAATGTATTTAAGTATATTATCAGTTATCTAGTACCTATAGCACTACCTTATCAGTTATCTAGTACTTATACCACTAGCTTTGCTTAGTTTGGGACTAGATGGCAGTGTGTAATTCGTCCAAGAATAATTATTATATTATTATTATGTATCTCTTTTTAATCACGGGTCAAGCCCGGTCATTTGATAGGCATGCGCGGGGATATGGATCCAACGCGTAGAGGCCCCTTTGAGAAGTTTGATGTAATGTTGTACGCCCGCCGTGACCCGCTCCAGGATATGTCAATGCCTATATGTCAAACGACATACCCACGAGCAGGTCTCAGCAGGCGTTGAGACTATTGCGAAGTGTGATGGAAAATAAATGGGCTATGGAGATGAGGTCTGGGTGAACTTAATACCGGGCTATTACAGAAGAGGGACGGACGCCTGCCATAACTGCTTTTATTGCTAGTTGTTTTCAGCAGGCGGTGACTTGCCACTCACTAGATGGGCCCCCGAAATGCCAGGAAAACGGCCGGGGGCAACACCGGTGTGAGTGACTCAGGGATGTCGAGAGGTGTGCTGCGCTTTCTCCGAAGTTACTCGCGGCGTGATGCCCTTTAACACTTCCACCCCTGGAGCATATAGCTCTAGCGGCTCCTCTCTGGACGGCCAATGAAGGCAAGCCAGAGCTGAGAGTCCTGCGGGCCTTCTTGTGTTTACACTCCGACCGATGAAGACACGCCGGAGACGAAGGCCCTGACCGACTCTCTGGAGACTCGGGTCCGTGGTGTCGCTACTCACACAACAGCTCGCCACACAAGCTGCCCTGCGGACTTATTATTATTAATTATTTCTATTACGTAATCGTCTTAGCTGGTAGAGTTCAAGGAGTTTTACCACCAAGTTGAAAACTAACCAATAACCTAAAGCAGACTTTATTGTTTTTAATCCAAATATTCGGTCTAACTGTTTTCATCTTAGGCGGTAGAACCACTGTTTGACAAAATAATAGTGTAGTTTGGAATTTAGTTCTGTTGGCAAGAGGTAATATTTTTAGATACGTTATGTGTTACTTGTTTATTAAGCAAACATTACTGTTTATTTATGATGCAATCAACTGCCTAATAAAAAAAAAGGTTTTTCACTATCTTTTCTGTCTGTCTGTCTACCAATAGCAAAGTCAAAGCATGTTAAGAAATTTTGTATGCAAAGTACAAACAGATTCTCAAATTTCATGATACCTAGATAATAAATAAGCGGTAACTATCATTATGAATTATATATCGCACATTAAGTTACAAATAACAGTTTTTACCTTCCAGCTGGTATGACTGACATTCTCCTGAAGAGGTGCTCGGCAGCGGAGCGTAAATCGTCGTCCTGCATCAAACCCACCATTTCTTTTTCACGTTTCTCGAGTTCCGCCTCTTCCGACGACACTTCGCCCTCTAACGACACGTTCACGCACTGAAAAATGTTGCGTTTTATTTATAAAATGTTACAAAATTATTGCTACGCTGTTTAAAACTTCTTTAAACGCGCTGTTATTTATTTTGTGGTTACTAAATAAGACTGAGCCGTCAAGCTCTGTATGGAACGCGTCA
Organism: Hypsopygia costalis; assembly: GCA_937001555.2. NCBI lineage: Eukaryota > Metazoa > Arthropoda > Insecta > Lepidoptera > Pyralidae > Hypsopygia > Hypsopygia costalis. The sequence continues at coordinate 16,257,788 of OW443334.2, read as the reverse complement.
CGCTCGGCTGTAACGCTGGTTCGGTTAAAGTCAGCAGGGAGGGAACAAAATATGATGTTTTCACTTCAGTCATGTTGTCTTAAACGGTGTGTATGCTATATTATTGTTATTTTTGTTGTACTGCTATGCTTCGCGGTTTTACTCATTATTTCTGCTCATGGTCGAACCGTTTATTAATTAATAGCATGTTTTCATAAAAGAATGAGCTATCAAATGTTTGTCCTTCTTTTACTTTGAAGTGAACCAATTTATTGATTTTTTTACGAGGATAGGTAGTTAAATAAATAAATAAATATTCTTGGACGCATTACACACTGCCATCTAGTCCTAAACTAAGCAAAGCTTGTCATGGGAGTAATACTCGTACATTGGTCTGTCAGTAAAGACTTGCCCTTTATTATTATATAGGCATATTGTAGCAGTTTTTTATACTATGTCGGACGCTAAACAGATTTCCGTAGCCATTCATGATCAAATTTAGTTAGGTCACTTAAGAAATTCTGATATGCGCTTATAATTTACTGTGTCACAGAATATACAATAGTATTAACGTACTGCGTGTTTCGGTCATTAATATACTGTATGTCATATTTCATCTAAATCCGCTGAGCCACAAGAAGCTGTATAAAACATGTCACAGACAATGCGGCCTGCAGTGCCGCCACTGCGAGCTATGTCGACCACTTTGGTTCTCCGTCGAATTTCTTCGTTGCGGATTCATACTACCCTTAGAGAAACCCAAGCATTGTGCTCTTCATCGCTCGCTATGCGACTTTTAGTCTGTGAATCAACCCAACGGTCAGCGTCCAAGTCTTTGCACCGCAGGTCATAGCGGGGAGGACGCATTTAAAATAAGCTTAACTTTTAATGCTGCTGGCGGGGAAAATTGGTGCATTGACGTGAGTTAAAAACTATATTTATATATGAGTAAATTATATATACTGTTATATATTTTGTTTATTTTATATTTTAATTATTATTTTATATGTAAAGATATTTATCGTATATATAATTTATGTTAGGTAGGTACTGAGGATAAAGAAACTATCAATGAATACTTGCCATTACCTTATCATAATTCGACGAGCTCGGTAGTTGAATGGTTAGCAATGACTACTTTGATTCCGAGGTCGTGGGTACGATTCCGGCACAAGACAAATATTTGTGTGCATGAAGATGTCTGTTTGTCTTGATCTAAGTGTTTTTCTATCCATTTTTTTTATATATGAATTTACAAAAAAATGTATTTAAGTATCCGTTATATAGTATCCATAGTACTAGCTTTGCTTAGTTTGGGACTAGATGGCCGTGTGTAATTTATCCAGGAATATTTATATATTTATTTATAATTTTCAAAATCTTAATTATACTACTCTCACAGACTTTTAATTATACCTTCTCAGATGTTCCGAAAAAAATTATCTCCCATTCAGATACGAATGGCATTAAGTATTCCATTCACATATTTTTCCGCCAAAAAGGGCCATACCTATCTGAAGAAGGCAGATATAGAGCATTCCTCTTCACTCCGGGCAATGAAAACGGGGCTTAATTAGGATTACGGGAATTACTACGGAGAAATTACGTTAGGACGGTCGTCATAAATACCAGCCAGTCCACACTTGACTTACTGGAGAGCACTCGCAGATCCGACCTC